>PNEQ01059367.1:81254-103890 GCA_003012365.1 Medauroidea extradentata
CCATAGACAGTAATGCGTAGTTTTGATATGATTTTTTTCATTTCATTATGTTAACTGGTTTTCAAGTTTTGTATGAAGTAAAAATACGCAAATTTTGACTTTGAAGTGCCATTACGGGAAAACTAGATGAGCTAATTTTTTTCCGTTAGAGGTATATGTACTCTCAAGTAATGTGTACAAAACTAACACTATTTCATACTAATATAAAATTATGTTTTTTCCCCACTTGAACAACCTTAAGTTCTTATGTTGAGTACCGGTACTGATTGTAAACTCTTTATTTAGGTTTCTTTTTGTATGTCGTTCATATACATCCAAGTAATTTCCTTTTTCTCATATTTATTTTACTACTTGTAAGAACACATGACGAAACCAATTTTGACTTTATATACTGTTTGGCCTAGTTAGGGTTACATGTGATATGTACTGTATGATATCTCAATTAAAAATAATAATTTTAGACATGTGTGTGCTATTTCAGCAGTAAGCCAAGAACGATGTAGAGAGACAATTTGCAAACTAGCCTTGTTATGTTGTACAAATAGTCAAATATTTCATAAATAACAGCTAGCATGAAAACTACTGTATGGAGTTATGTAAGTCAAATCAGAAAAAATCCAAGAATATTTTGATGATTAGTCACAACTCGTTTTGGATTACTCGTGGTTGTCTTTTATTTATGTTTATAATGACTGCAGCCAAAAGCGGTTTGCTTTTTTTTTGCCTCGTCCTTGATTTTATTGAATGGCATTGTGCAACAATGATGTATGTCCAAAATATTTAGTTTATTCTTGAATTACTATTACAAGAATATTTAAAAGAAGAAATGAAATGTTGATATTTGACGAATATATCCTCTAGTAACCGTCACAAACACTATCGAACTCAAATTTCGGAAATTTGCACTGTATACTTGTTAGTCATCTTTGTATTCTTGTGTACCGTAGCCATGTGAGAAGGTGTAATAGAAATATTAAAAAAAATTTTTTATGTACTTCAGAACACTCACATTGTGTACCTACATAAATTAATGTTTCACATTATAAACAATATCTATGTATAATTTGTGTGTGTTACAGACGAACAGACTACATCGCAGCTTAGTCCTACGTCATCATCAATATTCTCAGCATCAACTACGTCACCATCAACACATCTCAGTTAGTTTGTTATGATCTGAATTCAATTATGTTCTACTTTTTTTTTCTTTTTTTTGGAATTTTCGTAAACACTCAACTATTCTCTTTCGTACAAATGCCATGCACCGTTTCTCTGTTATTTTAATATCGTATTATGTGATATTTGTTTATTAAGTTTATTGTAACAAATCTTACACAATACGTTTGTTATAGGCCAACGGAGTCCACCACAACTTAGCCCAGAACCGACAACCCACCCACCTACCAGGGTGTCATCTTCACCATTTGACGGTGAGAATTTATTATATTATCCTATGTTCACTTTTTGTGTGCTTCGTTTTATGTACGTTCATATGCACAGTGTACGTTCCTCGATACGTTTTTCCATTTAGAACTATTTTACATCCGTAATTAAACGTTTTGTTCCTTGTCCAGTACGTGAACATACATACAGTTTGTTTATGTATAATGTGATATGCGGGACACGACTAAATAATTAAAATTTTAGCTATTAGAAATGCTGGGTTACTGTAGCTTGAAAATTATTTTACTGGGATATAACTATCCACTCTTCGACTCAGTGTTTGAGTACTTATATTGATTGTGGATAACAAAATTACTTAATATCACAGCAATATTATACTCACGCGTATACATAACAGTTATCTAACAAAACTATTGTGCAATTTTACATTAGTTCTCTCATATACATTAAAACAAACTATTTCCCAAAGTTCAGTGTCTACCGCCATCTCATTATCATAGACTCATAAATTATGCGCATTTGTACAAACTTGTTAGAATGTAATTTAATGGACGTTTTCCTAATTTCAAGACTCTGACAAGGATGTCGACCCAGATGTGGACGCAGCGAGCCACAGGAGTGTGCCAGCGTCACCCAACACCGCCGGAGCAGAATTCAAGTTCATCGAGGCTGACGACTTCGATGCTGGTAACCACTTCCTAATATATGTAATTTGTACTAGGCCTTTTGTTAGAGCCACTGAAATTTCAAGTAACAAATTATGCACCAATATGTTACAATGCCTTGTATCCACATCTGCATCCCTGCTTCATAGTTATTTCATAGACGTGTTTTATTTGACTGTGCCCATCAGAACAAGGTAACTGTGATGCTACACAAGTAAGTAATTTGAGAATAGATCGCCAAGACGTTGAGAGTTATTAAAATCCAATCAATGACATTGAAGCAAAGCTGCAGATGTGCACATACGGCACGCAACCAAGTTGGTGCAAACATTTTTTTTCATCAATAATGAGTGGCTCTTCTTATGGTTAAAGTCATACCTGTATCTTTTATAAACAACACTGTGTCCTTTGTTTCACAGATCAACATGTAGTACAGGAAATGCTGCTGTCTGTGATTGGAATCTGTGAACGGAGGGGCTGGAACTTTTACGAGCAAATACAACTAGCAGTCGCATTATGTGGCCAACCAGAAGGCCTACCACCACACCATTCCGCCTCACTTCTCGCGCGTCCACAAGATTTTCAAGCAGCACCTGCCCAACACCACGTCCAGCCTGCAGACTCCCAGCATCATGACCAACCTGAACCTACTAGTGAAGTAGTTCGACGTCGTGACCAACTTGAACCAGCTAGACACCATGGCCAACGTGGAACTGGACTAGTCCATCAACATGACCTACTGGAACCAGCCCAACAACATGACCAATCTGATCTAGTTCAATGTCATGACGAACTTGAACCAGTTAGGTACCATGACCAACGAGGAACTGAACCAGCCCAGTAAAATGACCAACCTGAACTGGTTCAACGCCATTACTAACCTAAACCAGCTCGGCACCATGACCAATGTAGAACCGGACCCGCCCAGCAAAGTGACCAAACTTAACTAGCTCGACGCTATGATCAACTTGAACATACCAGGCATAATCATCAACACGAACCGTAGAACAACACGATGATCAATTGTGAAATATACACGCCCATAAAATTGACCTACCTGAAACAGCTCAAAACCGCGACCAGCATGGATCTCAACACGCTCAGAAACATGACTAATACGAGCCACTTCGACTACATGACCAATATGGACCTATCAGTTGCCGTGACATGTCTGCTTGACCATATAGTCAACTTGGACATGTCCGTTGCCATGAGCAACATTGACTAGCTCGACATCACGACCAATTTGACCAGATGTCTGACATTACAAATATACATCTACCCGATGTCACAGCTAACCTAATGGCCGTGGCCAAGCTGGACCCGCCCGACGCTATGACTAACATGCACCTGCTTTACATAAAATCCTCAATGGACACAATCGAATCCACGGCCACCTTGGATACATTTGACTCCAATACCAAATTGGATACGCCCAGTCGTATGACCAAAACGGACGCACTAATTAACTGTGACCTGTCTATATCCGTCCAAAGCTGAGAACAAACCAACCCTGTCCTTTTCATCAGGCAGCTTGATAACATATACAAATGCGCAATATGAAGGTGGAGAGCAGCAGTGACATCTCCATCAGGCATTCAACAACGTATGATATTCTCGGATAGTGTTGCATTTTTATCTAAATTGAGTGCTTTTTGATTTGAATTTTTCCCCTAATTGACAATACGACTTATTATTTTACTGTAGTTTACATTAATACATTAAGTTTTAAGATTTAATATTAGACATATAGTTTAAATTCTTGTTGATAACGAGATCATTAGAGATGGTACCACACAGTAAAGTTTTTGTACTTTTACAAAGAAAATCCTTGCAAACCCAGTTGCCAAAGAAATTCCTTGTAAAACTACAATCGTTGTCCTTGTAATAAAATACAAAGTATATGTTTGTAAAATTACAAGGACTAGCCTTGCAGCTGTACTTTTAATAGGGAAGAAAATAAATTTTAAATGCTCATTGTACTTCATAAATAACACTGAACTTATTTATCAACTAACTTTTGAATAAAGGACGCATACATGAAATTATTTTGAAAAATAAAAATAATCTCCGGAGGTGCTAAGTTTTGAACCACTCTCCCCACGCTTAGAATCTACGCATATTCCCACTTTTTTAATATTTGTTTACACAAACATATTACAACACAATTACAAACCCAATGGTAATACGTTTGTCACCGAACATAACAAATAATAGAAAAACGTAAGAACTGCAGAACTGTTACAGAACTGGTATACCACACACAGATTCAACATCTCCTAAAGGTCGGAAATTTGAACATCTGTAAAAAGTCTCGCAAAAAATTGGTAGTACTGACAAAGAGGGAGAGACCAGTGCGTCGCAAAATTCTTATCACACAACAATTCAGGCAATCTGTAGCATTATCAACAATGAAATGTCAGAAATTAAAAGAAGTATAGGTATCTGCCAAACTGCGTCTGAAGCGTTTCTCGACGGGCCATGTTCCATCAGTCTTCTCGAAGCACACCGATGAAGTCACGAAGGGTGCAACCACTAGACTACTGTGACTTCTGTGTCGCATAATCTTTATTTATATACATTCAATGTAAAGTTCAGTAATAATTCTTTCTTTTAAAGCACTCAATTAATATAAACATTCACCTTATTTCAGAAAAATACTTTTCAGAGGTTGTGTTATTTGCATAAGTAATTTCCGGCAAACTTACGATTTTTGTACGCTACACATTTTGCGACGAGTGCACTCGTGTTCCTGAACCCGGTGTGTCTACCTGATGACGGGAACAGATTCCAGTTCCCGAAACGTCGTAACACTGTCTGTCTGGAAAACTACTGTGTTTTGTTTCGTCTCTTCATTGTGTTGTTTGTCTTGTCTGTATATATGGCTGATATCTGTTACGTTTTGTCTCGCCTACTTGTTGTGTTCTTTGTTATTTTTCTGTTCGTATCTGATATCTACTGTGTTTGTTGTTTCGTCTCATCGTTGTGTCGCATGCTATTTGGTTTTTTATTTTATTTGTTATTATTTCATTTATTATCTGTTTGTTCCTCGTTTTAATTTGACCCAATTCCATCTTGGAATTTCATGTTGTGTATGTATCTTGCTGACTAAGCATACTCTGCTTATTTTATGGTTTTCTTTTTTTTCTTTTATTTGTTTAGTTTTCTTTGTCAGTCATTCAATTTTGCAATGGAGTACGTCCAAGAAACTGAATCTAGTCATGAACTCCCATTGCACAGTTCTTTCAAAGATCATAACTTCATAAACTTATGATTTTACAAAGAAAATCTTTGCACTTTTACAAATCCTTGTAAATGTTACAACATTTTTTTTAGAGTGCAATGGCACATGCAATGTTAGTTAAAAATTACCTGTACATGCGTTAATCAGACATCGAACACAAATACCTTTTAATTGTAAGACTAATTGAAATCAACCACAATATGGACGTACTATTTGCAAGAAAACATTTGAAATCAGGTAAGGAACACTATACGTAGGCTATTCTTTTCAAATGTATTCACACTGAAGACATTTAGATAATAAATACCGTAATATTTGGGTAAATTTGGTCATTATAAAAATTTATTTATCCCATTTACGATGGCCCTGAATACAGAAATTTAGTGCGATAATGTCCAAATAATAAACAGCCACATGAGACTTAATTATCATTTATTCACAGTTGACAATTATGAAAAATAACTAGCATAAAAGCGTCCCTAAGGTACCCACGTGTCCAAAATCATCCCCCGCTCACAAAACTTATAAATACGAAGAGAAATATTTAACATTATCTTCAGTAGTACTACTATTAAACATAACTTGGTTTATGGATATCAGTAGATATATATTTAGTTCATTAGCAAGAATATCTTAAATTTTCGTAGTGTGCCGTCTTAAAAAATTGCAACACACTGCAAAAACAGAAAAAATTACTTCTTTATTAATATGGTAATATTAATGCCTAGTGAACCTGAAAAATTCGCGTTTTATTTTAGGTACAAGCTAGATTTCAAACGTCTATAATATAGTGTCTCGTTTGCCATTGGTCCTTGACTTATTTGACACCTCCTGAAGAGCGCTGAGCCAATAGTAAAGAAACAACTAAATACAGAACCAATAATGTGGTACGACTGTGCAAGCAAACATCCACTAAACAGCTGTTTTCTACTTGAATACACATATTTTGTCAGAGGCTAACCTACAGGTCGGTGAACCCGCGAATTTGTACAATGTCTAGTAATGCCGTACGGCTTCATATGCAACTTAACTACAATAATATTACTAACTGTTTATTTTAGAAGTAAATATGATTAAATTATTACACATTTAAAATGAAATGTAAAACAGTCAAAAAATTCAGTCAGTAATTCCTGGTTGCATACAGGGTAGACAATAGTGCTTCTCTGCGAAATCAAACGTTTAATGATTGCCTTAAAAGGACGAGAGTTAGACAGTTTTTGCACGAGACATTTATTTTGTAAATTTCCCGCAATTTAATTATGTTTGATCAAACATAGCAACTTTTCACTGTCATACACATTTTCATAGAAATTAGGGTAGTGCCACGCCCTTTCAACGTGATTGAGATGTTGTAAATGTACACATCCTTCTCGTTATTATTGCTTTCGGTAAAACCATTGAGTAATTTCGTAACCAGAAATTTGTTTCTGTTAATCAAGTGGTTTCCTAAGTATTGCAAAAAATTATCATATTTTCTCAAACTTTCGAAGAGCCTGCACCGCTTCCTGTTTGAGCTGGACCATGGGGCACCTACAATAATCATTCTATTTTAACCTCATCAAACACTTGTTAAAGTTTGTTCGTATGTTTTAGATACAAGATATATATATATATATATATATATATATATATATATATATATATATATATATATATATATATATATATGTGTGTGTGTGTGTGTGTGTGTGTGTGAGATTGCGTGTGTGTAGAAACACACTCAAATAACTACAGGACGATTTTATACAATGGTGGATATGGAAACTAAAATGTAATAAGAAAATATATCCAAAAATATATATTATATGCTAGAGAAAATGTATTAATTTACATTCAAGTGTGACATTTTTCAAGCAAAATGATGTCACAGGCATCATGACACGATTGTTCGAGTGCATAGATGTCTGTGATGGGCTCAGCATACAGTTGCTACCGCAGGTACAAATATACACACCACAGTACAAGGAAAAGTACCACAAGTACCACCCTATAGCACGGAAGCCATTTGTTTTCGAACATGTGTCCAAAAGATATTTTAGATATTTATTTTTATCCTATTAAGGAGAGTCTCTTGCAGTTCTTCCCCTTTGTTTAATTAATCTGTGTGTGTTTACCAGGTGAATCACCCATGAGGAGGGACAGGAAAATTTCACAGATTCAGTGACCCGCATGCTAGAATCCATTGTCCTATGCATACCTAAGCCCCGTCTATTCGTTCCTTGTCTGTTGTTCCACTGAGTAGCAGCTAGTGGACAAATGCCGGGACTTGAGTGAGCAGAGGACAGTGGATTCTAACATGCAAGTCATTGAATCAGCGACATTTTCCGGCCTCTATCCACGTAGGCTAGCCTCCAAGAATATCTGTGTATTCAAGCAGACAGCATCTGTTCATTGGCTGCTCGCTGACACCGTGATGCCACGTGATTGGGGCAGCAATTAACGGCTTCTTCATTATTGGCTCAGCGCCCTCCAAGAGGCGTCAAATAAGTCAAGGACCAATTACAAAAGTGATACCAACTTTCAGATGTTTAAAATCTAGCTTGTGCCTAAAAGCGAAACCAGAATTTATCAGGTCAGTAAGTGTGAGTAGGGACCCTGGTTTTTCGCGAAAAGAATTTTGCCCCACTTTGTTTCAATCCCTTACGTGCACATCTGCACTTCTGCTTCGTGGTCAGTGACTGGATATTTCAATTCTCTCGAGCCTTGGGATTCTACCGGCTAGTTACAACCGTGAGGTGTTGCAGACTTTATTGAAATTGACTCAGTCAAATAAAATACGGCTCTTCATATTGACACGCTGCCAATAATCATGAAGCAGAATTGCAGATGTGCACGTAAGACACTGAAACAAAGCGGGGCAAAATTCTTTTCGCGAAAAACCAGGGTCCCTATCTATGAGTTGTCAGGCGAATGTGCGCTGGTGTTTTCGAGTGTACTGACATTCAGTTTCCTGCTGAGTTTAGACAGCGTCTGTCCAAAGAAAATGTCTAGTCGGCTCCGCCATGAGACGTCCCGATTAGTAGCGAATCGCAATTTTATTGGTCTTCGCAAGTTTAATCATGAAGAAGAATTGGGTATATGTGGTGTCCTGACGTAAGAACATAGCAACACGTACTTCGAGATATTAACGAAATTTGAACGAAAAAAATGAATCAACACATTTTTACAAAAAAAATTAATTATCGAGTAAGGAGGTGATGCACACACACACACACACACACATATATATATAGCAACCAAATTGAAGTTCAACTGCTGTCCTTTATAAAAACAACCTTTTCTTTGGAGAAACTTATTAGTTATATAATTAGGGACAAGTTTTATAGCGTGAATATATATATATATATATATATATATATATATATATATATATATATATATGACGTTCGTCTTTTTTTATTGGCGTTTCATCTGACTGGACAGTGATATCGCTAATGCGCCGCTAGTAATTATTTTTTGATTTTGTTGTTTAAAACAATTCAGGGAGTAGCCAGGATTCTGTTGTAGGTTGAGGGGGAGGGGGGGAATACCAACTTGAGAATTTACACAATATAATAAGGGGACACCGATTACACATCATGAAGCCGGGGGTCCTCCCCGGAAAAAAATTCGGTGTTAATGTGCATAATTATGTCATTTAAGGGTGATCAAATTCGATAAAATCACAATTATATATATATATATATATATATATATATATATATATATATATATATATATATATATATATATATATTGAAACAGTGTTAGTTTTGTAGACGATACTTTTGACTACAATTTTCTCTCGCAAAACAATTTTAGCTCTCATAGATTTCTCATAACGGTGCGTCAAAGTCAAAATTTGCTGTTTACGCTGCCATGAAAATACTGTAGTATAAACTAATTTGTCTACTTAAATGAAACAATGCACTGTGAACTAACATCCCATGAGCTCTGCATTAAAACGTTTTTGAAACCCAAAACGTAATATTTACAATTTTTAAAAAGTTCGCAAAAGTACAGAAAAAATCGCAAATTCAAAACATTTTTAAAATATAAAAAATAGTTCATGGGATATTGTCTTAATACTTTAGAACATAGTCCAAGATGTGTTATTTCAGCTTAAATTATTTCACGTACGTAAGTCAATTGGTAAAGCCAGTGATTTTTGGTGAAAAGAACTTTGCAACAATTCGTTTCAATGCCTTATGTGCACATCTGTATAGCTGTGCGTCGTGGTCAGTGATTGGATGCTTATAACTCTCAGCGTCTCGGCATTCTATCCACAAATCACAGACGTGTGGTGTTGCTGTATCCTTGCTATGATTGGCGCAGCCAATGGGCGACGTCACTGCACCGCAATAACCATGAAGTAGAGCTGCTGACTTGTACGTAAGTCACTGAAACAAATTGTTGAAAAATTCTTTTCACCAATTGGTTTTCACTATTTGCATGGCAGCAGAACATGCAAATTTTGTCTTTGACGCACCGTTATGAAAAAAAAAAACTATGGGAGCTGAAATTGTTTCGTGAGAGGAAACTGTACTCACAAGTATCGTCTATAAAACTTACAATATTTCTTAGGAATATTAAATTATAATTGTATCGCACTTGAACACCCTTAATCAGTTTTTGTACCTAAACTGTGAATATAACACAGCTAATTTTACCTTCAAACAGTTTATTTTCATTTTGATGGGGTATAGGTCCCGACATCCCCCCTCTGACTACGCTTCTGAAACAACTGCATATAACCATTCTCCATCGTTGAAGTCGCAGACCGCTATATCGACTGCAAAATACGCGGTATGGTGTATACTTGTGATTTTACACTATCTCTAGTTTCAATAATGTTTATTACATCACAACGGCAAAACAAATTCGGTTATTTCAACAACGAGTCAGAACGTCAAATGGTTGGCGGAGTTTCTGGAAGCGAGGAGAAACGGCACATAACTAATAACATGTCGTGGTGTTGACAGAGGCGCGGTATTTGTCAGGTTGGTGAGCGAACCAGTAAACAGGCGCGAGTGTCGACAATATTCCATCCACTTGATGACTGACGTCCTAGGAGGTTAGCGCAGTTCAGCGAGCCTGTCATCTCAGCCGTCCGTGTGGCAAGTCTCAACTTGCTAGTCGCTCCTTGCACATAGCAAACATCGGTGCTTCGCTAAACAAGCCGCCGTCTGTGTGCGACAGTCGCCTAATTACGTAAATAGGTGGGCAAATTAACAGATTGGTGGCGCGCGTGCCATCGTAAGTCAACGCTTCACTAATTCTGAACGTCGAGAAGTTGTAACTCGCCCTCTGGAGAGAACCCCGCGTGGACTAGACTTTTCTCGAATTCACGTACTACAAGCATCAGCAAACTATACATGTGGCGTCTACGAAAACCATACTCGATCTTCTCAACAGAGTAGACATCACTCTAATATCGGGCAAGAACCTCATGCGATAAAAGTCTACCGGCCCGCAGGAAGTGTAAAAATTCTAGTAGATCTGGTATATGTAGCCATTATTCAATCTGTTCTACTGTACGGTATATTAGCATGGGGATGTATGAGCATAACTGCAATCATGCCATTAATTTTAATACAAAAAGTTAGTTTACGAACAGTGTTTTAAAATACTTTTAACCATCCATCGAAGGAACTTTTCAGTCATTTGAGAGTATTCAATATCAGAAAATTGTATATTAAAACCACATTAGTTAATTTCTTGAACAAAAAGTTACCAGTGCAGTATTTATCTCATATATATCCTAATCGACATAAGGTAAACAAAAATTTACCAATTCCTTTAGTTCACAAAACAATTTCTCAAAGATCATCCAAATTCTTGCTTTCAAAAATTGTAACAATTCTTCCTGAACATATAAAAAATATAAATATAAACAAAAAAATATATTGGTCGATGGTTAAATAACTTAACTGATAATGAGTTGTCTTGAATCTTTAAGTAGTAGTTTACTGTAGTTAATTATTTTTACATTCTATATAAATTTAAATTGTTAAATACTATTTGTATCAATCATTAATTATTCAATTTTTTTCAAATTCATGCAGCATTCAATTTTTTTCTTCAAATTAATTTATACCAGTCGATATGTTTTCTTACATAATTTACCGCAGCTATAAAAAATAATTTGTCTAGTAGCAGGGTAGATAGCCACCAGCAGAATAAAAACAGGAAAGCGCGCGTAAAAAGTAGACAAACACTGACTCTCGCGTGTGTACATAACAAAAAAAATAATTCTAAGGCATTTGAGCGCAAGTTCAGAAAAATACGATATCAGAATGTAGTATTTTTGTTGGCCAAGAAGTCTGGATGAGTTTATCAAGTAAAAATGTCGCCAGAAAACGTAATTCAGGTATTGAATAAATGAAGTAGTTATTAATTACCAGGCCTCCGAGGCATACATTAATTTAACATTTTAAATTTAGTTGCGTATCGTAAACTCTCTATTAATGCAAAAGCAGCGGTTTTGCTTCAGAGAACTTTCAATCTCTTATTGCGATGTAAATGTTGGGGGTTAACTCAAGTATTTTTGAACAGTATAGATTACAAGTATACAATAGAAATACTATACACGTGTATTGAACAAGTGCAAATGGATATTCTTCACAGTTATAACATGGTTTTAATACACGTATAACCGATCGGCGAATGAAATATAGCGCTTCTTCAGATTTACCATAATTTTTTTAATACTCCATCAACATACTATTCTACGAATTTATGTAGGCTCTGAAAATAAAGCCGTTAATAAGCCAATGACAGAGTAGATATGATCACGTGACCAATAGTACCTAGTAGTTATACCTACTACGTTTTCGTAAACGCATATGAACAATGTTATGCAAAATAGATTCAACCCACACTTCAGTTGATATGCAACGAAATAACACTGACGTCTTGAGGAATCTGACAACCATATTAAACTGATAACTTCATATAAATGAACAAAAATCGCAGGTTTTTAAGTTAACTATAATACAATACCACCTTGTGGCCAGTCACTGCACTGCAATGTTCTGTTTTTCTAGATTTGAGGGTTCACTGTTTATTTTTGCATACCACTGTTTACAGAAACAATAAAACCCGTGACTTGGTGTAACTACTCATGTCTCGAAACATGAGAAATTCTCGTTGTTGTTTGGTGTAAGGCTAGAATCTGCTGCCTTGCATTACCAGGGAACTGTCTGTGGTAACATATAGGTAGTTCGGGATAAAGTGAGAACTAAAAGTTTACCCTTTGAAAAATATCACTAGCCGTCGCTGCATATAATACAACATACATTACAGTTGCCTTACTGCTTGTATGATTGGCGAATTAACCGAATGTAGTTCCATGCACAGAGAAAAAGGTTTGGTTGATTAAACCGTATATAAGTTTGTATATGGCCAAACAGGCGTGTAACAGTTGAACCAACCAAATATTCGGTTTAGTCCAGTTAAGTATATATTTTGCTAGGACAACAACGCCAACACATGGCGCGTTTCATATGTTGTTCAGCCAACAAAACTTTTGTTGAATCAAATATATACTTGTTTGGCCATATATATGATTGAATCAACCAAACCTTTTTCTTAGTGTGTATTTTCCAAATTAAATACAACGCTACGGAAATAAAATTTGTTTAAGAGGACATATTAAAAATTTATGAAGTCAATAAACTTTATTTAATCATACTATAAATGTTCCTATTGGCTGCACAATTAATATTACACGCACAAACAGCAAGTGACGTGTCCAATGAGGTTAGACATTTCCTGTCGTTAGTCGTTACGTACGGAAAGATACGTATTGACAGAAAGCAGAAATTTAGCATGGGATGCTTACTTTATCCCGAGCTACTTATTCCGTCTTGTTTCAATGCCTTGTGTGCACATATGCAACTCTGCTTCCTTGTCAGTAATACGAGGTTCTCAACTCTTACAGTCTTGGAGTTCTACCCACAAATCACAGACATGTACGGTGCCACGATAACCTTGTTCTAATTGACACAGGGGGCCGCGGTGGTCGACGGGCCAGGCCTCTCGCCTCCCACCAAGGCGATCTGGGTTCAATTCCCTGCGGTGTCGGTCCCCGGATTTTCGCATGTGAGAATAGTGTCGGACGATGCGGGTTTTCTCGGCGATCTCCCGTTTCCCCCGTCCATTAATTCCGGCGCTTCTTCATACTCACGTCATATCACCCTTCACCAGCGCTAAAGCACTCGATATTAAGCGCTGACCAAAATCTTTCACTCACTCTAATTGGCACAGTCAAATGAGAGTCGCTTTAAGACATGCGGCCAATAACCGTGGAGCAGAGGTACAGATGTACACAAAAGATACTGAAGCAAGTTGGTTTAAAAAAATGTTAAATCTGTAGTCCTTAGTGATACCTTGAATTCACAGGCTTATAAGTGTTGTCATTTACGTGTATGACCTTTATGAATTTCCGATTGGTAACTCTACGGTAGAACTCACAGAAGTAATCTCTGTAGCAGTTAAGGCAATTATAGGTTTTTTTTTCCCACATTGGTGTATTAACTCAAGAATGTTTTGCATAATAATGCACAACTGCTTTGAAAAAAAGTCTTGATAGGTTCTGGCTTATTTTAATAACAATACTGGCGATAATTTGGGTGCAATATTCTGAAAAACTACAACAAAAAATTAGCTACAAATCATAATATGTGACAAATATATGTGGGAGATCCTTCGATGTGAAAATTACAGCAGGCTGGACTGCACAGTCCTGTGTACACTATGTCCTCAGATACTTGTACATTGTCTGCTCCAGTGAGTGGACAGTTGTACATGTGACAAGGTAGCGCGGCAGTCTGTGAGTGTATTCATACAGGTCTGCTATTGGTTCACTGCCCTCAAGGAAGAGTTTCATCAACAGCGATCCAATCGCGAAAGTAATTAATGTTTACAAGAGTTTGAATTTTAACGTCTTCCCAAATTAATTCGCGAAATTTCTGGGTGTCTTAACTATTAGACATGGTCATATCACCAATGTAGGCTAGTGAGACATGTCGAGCGAACGTACGACAGCTTGCTGTCTAGATTCCTGCCAGAATAACGCACATTTCTGTACGTCCCTACCAATCTTTGAACATTACAAACACTTAGGCCGGCATTCCTAAACACGAGGTACTACATAAGTGCTACCATCTCAGGTGCTAGAAAAGCAACGGTCGAGACCTAGCTCACGCCCGTATTCCTAAACGTCCTGAGATGGTATCGGAGTCACGGATGATTATTTGCCGTCCCGTGTGCGGTTGTAAACAAACGAAGGCGTCGATCGGTAGTGATTTCTATAAAACAAGTAGCAGTGATTTTCAACAGCTCTTATAAGAAAAATACGTTTATTTTATACATTTGAAACGCAATGTTTTTTATTTTAATTTGTTTTAAATTTGAAGTAATCATAAATGTAGTAACATATATTAAAAAGTATCTAATATAACTTTCGAAATTTAAGTATTACAAATAAAATGACAGTCTCTTGTGCAAAGTAAAAAAAAAGTAAGTTCACTTTCTTAAATTGCTATCTACGGTAGGTGGACGTCTTTTGCGCGTTCAAGACCTTGAAATGCGGAAGCTATAAGGTCGAGAAAGTACAAGCATCACGAATTACCCTAGCCTGTAGGCGCAAGTAACTAACTGGCGTGCGGTCTTATCACGGTCAACTCACTTTTACGGGACACAGATGTAATATTGACAATGAAGGTGAGTTGTACACGTCTGTGCCCTATAAAAGATTCTGCACGAAGTTTTCAATGCTCAAAAAGCACTGCAAAAAACACCCATGTTTGGTATTTTGGCCACTTAATAGGCTTTAATGATTACTGGTGAACTTGAAATTGGAATGCACACGTGTAACGTTCTTTAAATAATATTCCTAAGCTGCCATTCAAAATGTTATTTTGTTTACATGAGATATCTAAAAACGAAACTTTTCAACACACACGTTGCATAAAAAAGTTTTCCTAGTTATATCAAGCTCTGTACACTTATAATAATCAGTAAGGTAACGACTTGTATGTATTTTATTCATGCCATGTTCATACTCATACGATGGTGGCCTTGGGAGATTTTTTGATAACATGAGGTATCGAAGATAATTTTTGTCTGAACTTCGTCAAACATACATAGTACTTACCGTAAAACGGGTGGGGGACTTTGGACACGTGGGATGAATTTGATACATTAATACCATATCTATTTTCCATAATTGTCAATTTTAAGTAAATATTAGTGAAATGTTATGTAGATATTTATTATTTGAGGTTTATCGCAAGAAATGTCTGTATTTACACCTGTTATAAATTCGAAAAACTATTTTGTGAAACGTCCCACGTCACCCACTCTAACTGTAGTAAATAGGCGTGACTATTATGTATTTGTTAATGTATGGTTAATATTATAAATAAGGTGGCCATTTTAATATGTTTTCTTGATCACATGAGATATCTGCACTAACCATGCATCTGAAATCCACCAAACTCGATACAGATGTAGTAGGCTACTTCGTACAGCGAATTGATATTAACGTCTTTTGTGTATATCACATCCAGTTTTAAACACAGGGTGAATCAGGATAGATTGAATTAGTATCGCGAGGAGAAATTTATGAAAAAGTTATTCGAAAATGTAATTTCAGTCAATCACACGAAATTAATTATAATTTAGAACTGACTTCAAAGTCTTCCTTTTCTAAAATAAAATTAACTTCTTGATATTTAATTGTTTTGACAATATTCAGAGTGTTATATTGCTTCATATTTTAGGAAATTGCATAGTGGTTCGTTCAGGTTAACATTACTACCACTATAATTCACTTCACGGAAAAATTTTGAAACATATTTTTGACACAATTTTCATAAGCTATTGCTATGTTATATTAACATACTCTGCCCCGCATTAATAAAAGGGGAATTGTGTATTTAATGTTGTTTGACGATTAAGTGTTTGTAATAATGTACGTCCTCTAATTTCCGAGACTTCATGTCATGAATAAATTACATTTTTATATAACAACTGGGCAGACTCCAAGAAATTTAATTTGTAAACTTTATTTCCATCCATTGGTTTAATTAGTTCCAATTGTTACAGCTTTACTATGTTAGAAGATAGCATCACACGAACAATTAAAAAATAGTTTCGTATGTTTATATATACATGATCAATGTGAATTTTGTTTGGTTTAGTTACACCAACATTGAGGAACGTAGTATTATTAGTTAAGCTGTACCTTCTCGATATTGAATATATCATTCGCAGGTTAGTGTACATGTGTGATAACTTTAAAAATAAAACTACCCCCGCTGCTGAAAACATGTACTTTTAAAAATGTAGCCACCTACCTTGAAATTGTCCTCACCGCAAAGGACATAAAAAAAATTACGTTAAGAACAACATTTGCACGCCAGCCAAATGTCCTATCGTAATGCACAAGGCACTGAACCAGCGAGCAGATTTCCTGTCCTGCAAACAGCTTTTCGAATTAGACTTTTACGAATCTGTAATTGGTTTTTATACATTTAATTAAATTATTGATTACTGTAGCATGAGAATGGAGAAATTTTTCTACAATTTTGAAAGTGTAAATAGTGCATTTATAGCACGGTAGCTGTTTTGAAAACATCCCGTCACAGTTTTAATTTTTTTCTTAGGAGGATATATCGTGCTCACATCTATTTTTTTATGTTTTTTTTTAACGTGACGTAAAGCAGATTAAGTGCAACGAGTGCTTCCATAGCCATCTTTAGTAGAAGACAGCGGCCTTAGACCTGGCAACCCTGCCAGGAAGGGTCATTTTAACACTTCTTGTAGCGCTCCAAAAGCAATGGCTGTACCTGATTCGTTATTGTGTCCTACATACCGGCGAATCAGGAGAAGCCACTGCCGTTGGCGAGACAGAAGACGTGTTAAAATGACCATTCCTGGCAAGGTTGCCAGATCTAAGGCCGCGGCTTTCTACTAAAGACGGCTATGGTGCTTCACGTAAAAATATGAACCAAATTCGTTTTATTTTGCTAGTAAAAATTTTATTTCGGAAATCATTTTTAAAAATATTTGAATGGTTTGTAAATGCCAACATAGTCAAAGATCGTGAATGTAAGTGAAACGTTTCGTATCTCACAAATATGTGTTTAAATCAACAGTATATAACAATTGAGGACATAAAAATCAAAAGGGGCTAAGTTCCATTTTCGACAAAAATGAGTTATGTACAGTCATGGACACAAAAAATGGGCCAACTCGTGAAGGTGGAAATTTGTCTAAGTCCCGCTTCGGGTATGTTCGGCAGGCAGGCCTTCGCGCGGGAGACTGATGAGCGCGAGGCGTCACACAATGGCAAGCGAAGGCTGTGGGAAAAAAGGACACAAATCGCAACAAGATATTGCGGTTAACAGGTTCTTAGCATCCTTTAGTAGAGAATAACCGTGGATGATATTTCATGGTCATAAGTAATTGTACATATAATGAGGAGTAGAAATATTGACGTTGCACCACAAACATATCAGATTTCGGTGTATTATTAGTCGATATTATTATCTTTCAGTTTAATTTGTATTAATTCTACAAATGTTTACTTTCACATTCTAATAAAGTGTTGCTGTCCCTCATCTTTATTTTGCAACTAGTGCGTATATAATGCAACAAAACGTTTATAAGGCAGCGAAAGTACTCGACAACAACGATACAGAAATGTTTTGAGAGCAGGGGCGTTGGAACATTTCAGAACTGGGGGGGGGGGAGGTTACATCTT
Organism: Medauroidea extradentata; assembly: GCA_003012365.1. NCBI lineage: Eukaryota > Metazoa > Arthropoda > Insecta > Phasmatodea > Phasmatidae > Medauroidea > Medauroidea extradentata. The sequence goes on from PNEQ01059367.1 coordinate 99,322, forward strand.
GGAACAATAAACCCCTCTAATAAAGCGGAAGGAGCGGGGTCCAGGGATCCTTCCCCGGGAAAATTTGGTATTTCAAGGTGTAAAATGGTGCTTTTTTTTTTTTAGCACTTTTCGTATTTAGATATGCTGAATATTAAACTTGCTTAAGTAGTGACTTTTTTAGAAAAACTTTTTAGAGAAGTTTTACAACGAGACTGTTAACAAGTCAGGAGTCTAGCCCTCTAAAAATGTTAATTTATACGAAAAATAAGAACACTACACACTGTAATTTAAGAATAACTTCATTAATTATGCGTAACCAAAAATACTGACAAAATCCTTGCTGCATACAAATTGCTACAACAGCATCGGTGCTGTTTGCAATGCACGCTACGTGTAATAATCAAAAATATGTGTAATAGACTGCTGAGACATAACAATTAAAGTAAGGTAAATAGAATTTCTTCTCCAGAAATTCCATTAAGAGTGAATTTTAATTGTTTTAAAATCTATACTCTTACGATGTCCATCACAAAAATACTATGATATTAATGATAAAACAATGTGCTTTCAACCTTCAAGGAAATAATATTACGAGGTTACCTTCGTGGTAATATACATAAACATTTTTTTTCTATGAATGTTACTAAGCACTTATTATTCTGTAGTACGGGATTACATGTGTTACGTGGGCTATTTGTCGTAATGTGATAATCTTAAAATGTTGCTCCCCAGCAAGTCGTTCGAAGTACAAATATGTTCTTGAATTTTATAGTAAAAGCGATTCTACTACCTCGCATATCACTTCCCGGGCCTCCGCACCTTGTAATCTCAGACTTGTGGCGCAGATAGTATACAGTCAATATCGAATTAAACAAATTCATTAACAGCATACCCCTTCTTAAATGGCGTATAAAGCTAAAGCTAGTCATCCACCTTTCGTCTGTGGATCCGTTAATTACGTGATCAACAGCCAATCAGCAGCCTGCTAAATTTATATCCTTCTATCAAAACCGTAGCAAATTTTAACTTTTGACGACGAAGAAAGTGCAGCCTTATTTATAAAGTCACCTTTGAACACACATTGAAGACTGTGATGCTTTTCAAAATTTGTTTTACTTTAAATGCCGATGCTTTCTTTGTGATTTAATTGACTTCAACAACTTTCAGTATTTCCTATTCAGCTACTTATTGGAACGTAATTTCCTCTTTGTGAAGAGATTTTTTTTTTGCCAGCAATAACGTCTAGGTCTTTAGCGGTGGTGAGAGATGACGTGATATGAGTATGGAGCGGCGCCGGAATGTAGGGTGGGGGAAACGGAAGATCCTCGAGAAAATCTGCCTACCAGCGGCGTCAAACGGCACGGTTCTCACATGCGAAAGTCCGGGGACCGAACTTTAATCACCTTGGTAGAGAGGCGAATGCTCTACTGCTTGACAAACCTAAGTGCAGCCCCAGGTAAGGGAGGTAAGAGCGCTAGTGTTTCGAGGTCGCCGTGTGAAGGCAGTGGCGGGGAATGTCTTGGAGCCCTCCCTGTACACTTCATTAATATTGTAAGCGACCATCTGTAGTAGGTCTAATAGGCCTGTGCAATGATATAGCTTGTCGATACGCAGTGCAAAATGACACGACCTGGAAGCCTAAGCTCGAACTGCACTCGTATACGAAATTATACATTTTCTGCCGTAACTCGCACGACTTTAAAAAACGGTAAGCTCGAACCATGCGAGACCCCTCGTATACGTCCAGACCGTGCGAGTTGGTACTCTCTCGGTAGGCACCGTTCACCTTCACAACTCGTATAGTCATATACATCGAGTGTTATAAGCAAGCAACATGGCCGTCATGGCAAGCGCCTCCTTGAAATAAACGGAGTTTGACGACACATGTGGAATATAAGAATTATATGACACATGTGGAATATAATAATTATATATTTGCGCGAAACACAATACAACAGCAGTAAAAAAATTACTGAGGCTGAAAACTACAAATTAATTGTGACTAAAATGAAAATTTAAATAATTACTTAAATACTTAATAATATCTCACACCGTAGTGTGTGATGCGATAGGCGAGTGGTCAGAGCTATAACGTTATGTTTGAGGTTTTTAGAGGCCGGGAGTTCAAAACTTGGTCAAGGTAAATCAATTTTTTTACACAGTTAGTTGTATTCTTTTTATCTTCTAGACATTGAAAATTTTATTTAAAAGAAAATTTGCAAGTATTATAAGCACTCGAGACTGTTAATGATTTAACTTTAGTTATAAGTGCTGTGATGATTAGAGCAACAACAACTGTAGGTCTACACACTATTGACGATTGTCAAATATTAATGCAACTACCATTACGAGAAGTACAATACGAATAAATATGCTATGATAAAGTAGAGAGCAAAAAAAGCGCATTAGATTTACAAGGTATACAGTTCAATGAATTTTTTATTTCCTTAAATGGCGCGAAAGCTCAGAGTAGTATTTGCTCCTGTCCTTCTCCCAGTTATATACAGTACTTACTGTCAGTTTATGGTAAGCATAGTATTTTATGTTTCTGTTATTACTTACCGAAAGTCATTTCATAAACATTTTTGTGCGAAAAGCATGCAATGTGTGCTAAACAGAAATTGTTGAAAATTAATTTCAACAAAAAACTTAGTAATTAACTGTAGGGGTTTCCAACATACTTAACAAAACTGTGGTTCATGTTTACAAACTGCGAAAAGTGATGGGTATGAAAACCATTGCGATTATAGGAGATAAAATAAAATAAAACGCACAACACATTTCACATTTTAAATTGATTCATAAAGTTTCAAAGAAACTAGTTCAGCTGAATACCATTTTCAGTGTGTAGTTAGTGATTTGATGTAAGTAATAGACTGTAAATATTTTATTTGAATGTGCATCCATCTGTAAAATATGCCTTTGGAATGTGTAGTAAAGTCTACATGAAGTGAGGAAAAAAATATGTAATATTCTGCTTCTTACGGCCAGGAATTACTCTGTATAACTAAGATAGTTTAAGTACTTTATTTTGCAAACCGAGTTTTCATCTGTGAAAAATACTAAACTTTATGGTGTCACTAACTTAATCTTCATAGCATAAATTATGTGACATACGTCTAATAAATGAAAATAAAATCCGGTAGCTCGAGCTCAGTCGCATTCCAACCTCTGAGATTCCAAGAAAAGAAAGTTGAATTGACTTATAAATCGCAAACAATTATAGGATTATAGAAGCTACACACCGTGTCTATGAACCAACATATTTAGCGACGGTAGAACAAAAAGAAGTAGGACTTCCTGGAATGGCGTCTTCAAGCTGTAGATAAACATGTCTTGAGGCACTACAAATAGTAACCTCGACATGGACCTCTTCTCCATCTGTCCCGACGATACAGTCACATCCTGCTCGTAAGAAAATGTCGCGATCAGTGATTTTTCTCACTAGCTATGCCAATGATGTATTATTTTTCGCCAATGAACAAAAAACTGTAGCTGATAACTTCCTGCCCCGCGAAATAATAAATTATTTAGATAATCTGTAACGCAACAAAATACATTTACAATAAAATAGAATAAAAATTACGTTAATAAATGGATGTGTAGTCTGCATTCTGATTTTAGTATTTGTTACAATGGTATTATTTAAGAAACCCAGCAATTAAATAAAATTAAATAGAAATAATATATTCCATAAATTAACAAATAAAGCCATATTGACATAAATATTTGAAATAAAATATTTCCTCGCATATGAATATTAGTTCTATATTAAAATAATGTTACGTACTGTCAACTAAGAAATGAACAAAATTAATGAAATATTCCCATTTGACATACGAAATTCTTTTTGTCAACACTGGGATACAAAGCTGGAAAACGATCGTATAAAAGTTCTTCACATGCTCCTGGAAAAAAAGTGCCGCATAAAAAATTCAAAAGACTCGTAGAAATAAACTTTTCACTAACCACTATGTATATTTGCTTAGAATAGAGCATTTAAATGTGGTGATGACTGGCCGAGTGATCAGCGTATTGGTCTTTCTGTTACAGCTTTCTAATTTCAATTCCTCACAGTGTCATATTTGTTAAAAAATAATTTTAATTATTTTAATTTTTTATGTGAATTTATTGTCAAATTACGAAGTTATGTTACATTTCTACTTGTAAAACGATAAGTTTCGAACCATAAAGCACATTAAAAACCGATTCCCAGGATCATATAAAAATACAATTTTCCACACAGCTGTACTTGACTTGATTTTAATACCTTGACTGATCCAAAAAATTACCCACGGTCGTGTAAAAAAATTCTACAGATTCACCTACAATGCAATGACAAAAGGATACACATTCATCTTGCAACACCTAGCGATGTTCTTTCTTTCTTTTTTTTACGTTCCGTAATTTCAGAATGAATTAAGTTGTGTCATATTTCCTCCCGCAACATTCTGGCTACTTTTCTTGGTGTCCAAGCGGCTGTCAGCTTGTCTTGGGTACATTTTCTGTTATTACAGTGTTACACCAAATGCCTTTGGTTGGATTGTGGAAGGTTATTTACGATATATTATTGGAATTTTTTGCAGT
>PNEQ01059369.1:0-54301 GCA_003012365.1 Medauroidea extradentata
TCTGCACGGTCAACAGTGCAAAGTCCCAGACTGATTACTTATATACTAACACGTGTCCTTCACTTGCTTGCTCACCGCACCATTCTCCTTATGTGGTAGGCCGGGCACACTACCGTCAGGCGACCCCTCTTACAAATCAACATTATTATAACTAGCAACCACGAAACCTCCCGGGATACCATTAGGCCTATGCTGACGCCGGTACTAGCAGAAAAAGATTCTACAATCAAAGTTAGTAACCAAATTTGGAAAATTAATAGGGTAGGTAGGCCAAGTACCTTATAGTAAACCACCCTGGATCCAATATTGTAATTTTAAAAATGACAGAAAAATACTCTGTAAATATGTTGATTGTTTCTCTAATACATAATTATTGATGGACTCTGCTCTTTCACGGGCAGCAGTTTCTGGCTCTGATAGTATCACCATTACAAAGCAACGGATCTTTTTGTTATTTCCCTCGCAGTTTCTGAGAAGAATCACCATTCCTAGCAGGAAAGCAGTAAGCAAGTTCACTCTTTAAGCTTTATATTGTGTAATGTGTAATTGTTTTGAATTTTGTTTGGTTTGACAGCTAGCTCAAGAATGGATGCTTAACAACATGGATACCATGTCTGCAAAAAAAAAAAATGTTTTGGAAATATTTAAAGGGAGTATTGGATCAAGGAATACGAACGTAACCATGTTACCCTCAATTGGAGAGTAAAAAATAATGTTTGTAAAATATTTGAAATATATTGTGGGCCAACAATTGACTTTCTACACAATTCTGTACTCCACTCTGATTTAATCTTACGTGTCTTACTAAATTTTGTTGGAAATGTTGTTGCGAGAGTAAATAAAAATCATCTAGACCTATTTTTGATGGATAGCAAGTTGTCACTGTCCTCCCCTGGTGTGGATTTATCGGCCCTGTTTAAATTCTGCCCACGTGACTCGTCAATCTCGCGATACGCAAACAAGCCCTGGCGGTAACACCCCAGGTCTCTCGCAGTTCGTGACTACTGCATCATGCGTCGTGACGCACAAATCGACACCCGGTAGAAACACCCCGGTCCATCGTCAGTTGCGGCTCTACACGTTTCTCAACTGTTCCCTCGGATCCGCGTCGTGACGCTTCAGTCGACGCAGATGGTAACAACCCGGTCCGTTGTCCTCACACGTCTATCCACGTCTCTCTCCTGTTCAACTCCCCTTACATTGCCCCTGTTTGGCGCCAAAACTCCTGCCACTTGTTCTGCAGCTTTGGTTTCTTTGGGCCAATCAGGAGCCAGCTTTTCAAGGTAGCCCCACCCCTCAAGGACAGTAAATACTCGCCATTGCCACATTTATTTCATTTTCATATTAATTTTCCTTCATTAGGTCTGACAATAATGACTCCTGAGTCTGCTTAATCCTAAGTCCCTTATATACTACTTATTATTATAATTTAGCATTTGTATCTTAATTTCTAAAGACGGCACTCCTCCCCTGTCCACTAACAGCTAACGGGCATACACGTGGGGTGGGAGTGAGAAGTCAGGCTGCTGTCGAGAAGCTGTACTTGCTCTCTCCACAAAGACAAAATATACACATTTTAGTTTTCTGAACATATAAACAGTAACATTGATTATTGCTTTCTCGGTGTAGTTCCATCGGCTTCGTGACATGATGCCGAGGAGAATGGATGGTCGCATGATTGGTTTATTTTGGTATCCGGAAATTATCCTAATTAATTGCTATTGCGGAAGATACAGTGTAATGGTAGGGTAGTTACTGTGCACGTCACAAATTACATACTCAAATTAGAGAAACGCAAGTACTCACATGGTACAGTGGGGCTTGATAGTGACACACAACAGACTGACGACACACATTTTGCGCAGAAACGTGTTTCGTGATGTTTTGCCACAGACTTCCTTGGGCGAAGAGAAGACCTGTCTATGTTTTTTAGTGGGAATGGGGTTTGGGAGTGAGGTACACAAAAAGTGGCCACTGTTACTGTACCACAAATACATTGTAAGTTATTGTGTGGCAAGGCATTCACTTCTAACTAAGTTAAATTGTTCATTTAAGTTACAAATTGTAAATTATGATAAAGGGACATGGTTTTTTATTTTTGTTTATTTCAAGGAATTGAATTTAACAATTTTTGAAACGTTTTTAAAGTTATTTTATGTAAGGTACTGCTTAGTGCTTTATGTCCTTTTAATCCATTACTACGACATGAAACACTTTAAAAAGGTTCTCTAACAGTTATATTATGCATTACAGATGTTCTTCACATGTTTGCGAACTTTACATATACTATCTGATTGAGAGATATTGGTTATCGGATTGAGAAAATTCTGGATTTTTGGCTATGGATCGCTGGTATTTTGCGAGGCCTATTTTGAAAATCGGTATTAAAATAAACTGATGCTATTTTATTCGTATACATTTCTAGACAAGGAAGGTTGGGAATTTCATTCAGTATATAGATATATCGGTTTAAACAATTATTGGTTTTTTTTTGTTTGTTTTTTTTATTTATTTTTTTTTTTTAAAGAAATTTCCTTAACGTATAGGATCCTGGGTGGTTTACATTATCTGTGTGGAAATTATATTTCATTTGAAAAATGTCCTAGATTTTTCTTTGTAATAATACACATATTTGTAACCTTGTGTAGCTCCATCTAAGTATACCATAAGGGAATATTGGTAGTATTGTAAGACAGGCATATTAATACCAAGTTCAGGGCTGTTTTCACAACTTGGTGTAAAATTTCTTGTAGCTTCAGGCTCTGCACCTTTCACCACAATGAATTTTATTATTTTCTGCTCTGAAAATAATTTATTGTGGACATGATGATTGTAATGTTTTAATTAATTGACTGACATGTTGATATTAATTTTTCTTTCTCTCTCTCTCTCTTTCTTCCTTTCGTCATAAAATCTGGAGTGTACTTTGGTACGTTTATGTGTACTTTAGCTGTTGTTGGATACGTAGGCCACCCGCTATGTTGGTGCAAGGGTCTTTTGAGTAAGCTCATTGGCATGTTGCAGGCATTTGTGTGCTCATTTGACGTCTGCAATTGGATGATTTGTGGCTCAGCTTTTTGTCTTTAATAAAAGCTCAGTGAAAGATAAAACATATCTCCGCAAATGCAGCTGTGCAGGTAAACCACACAGCCAAAAGCCAAAAAAATCTCATGTTACAAGTGTACAGGATAGTGAGGTTGTCTGTTGCAAAATAAAAATGTAAACTGATCACACTACTGAATCACAAGATCTGGGTTCTGGCTCACGTGTGTACACCGTCCATTTTATTCTTGCACAGTAATGTGAAGCTAGTACCCTGAATATGAACGTTATTTAACGAAAGATTTGGCTAGTTTCGGAAGTTATATTCTCTGTTTGTACCACAGCGAAGACGCTAGAGTACAGTCATCATGTATGTCGTTACTGTTCCATGATGGACATACAGTATAATGTATTTGCACAAAAACAAGTAACTTTTAAGCTGAACGCAATATGTTCACGTGACTGTAGGCATGGAATAATGAGTCCCTGTACTAGCACAGACTCAGTTTGTATTCTCTGATCTAGTCACTAGTCAGTCTCTATCCCTGTTTACACAGTTATTATTGCCTTCTGCCTGAAGTACTGTTAATCTAGCACAAGATGGAGCAGAATATAAAGTGAATTATAAATTAGGTGGTGATGAAATACTGATCACAAGATATATACAGTAAAACCCCGATTTTACGAGGCCTTATAGTGCCCGGTAATGACCTTGTAAAATTGATGGCCTTGCAAAATCTTTTCAGAGTTTTCTTAAACTCGCAAAACCCAAAAAATTGCATTAAAATGGCATTTTTTAATGTTACTGCAGCTTCATTCAATTATGGCAAAAATGTGTTTTTAAAATAAAATAAAAATTTCTTTAAATAGACAAATGTCTTTACAACTGCACATATAATTGAGAATATACGCAAACACTTGTCCAAAAAGAAACATTGGCAGGAAAATATTTTTAAAGCAATATATTATTACACTTCCATCAGAATAAATATTTAGTATCTTTCATATACGTATATGTTAATGACCATTAATTGTCATACATACCAATAAGCTTACTCATAAGGCTCTGGCACCGAGTAGGTCGACTAGGTATCCAACAGCAGCAAGACCAAATATACTGCAGTACAACCTAGATTTCATGAACTGGGATATCGCAAGTACAGAATAGCAATTTTACGTAGTAATTCTTGGGGAACAGTAAAGAGTCTCTAAAGTTAACTCACAAAATAATTAACAATTTTGGGAAATAAATGTTATAAAACACCCACTTACTGTACTAAAGATCAGTACATTATATCAAATTCGTCCTGTTTTAACTTTCCGTAGCAATCAACTTTATGTAATCGTTAGGTAAGTTTTTGAGTTTTGCGACTCAGAAAGGCTAACAAGACAAAATAGAATATCTGAGGTAAGTGCTGACGTAGTTTTCTTTAGTGTGTAATTGTAATTTTCAAGGAAATATTATGATACTATTTATGTACTTATAACGTGCATGTACTACGTGGAATGTAAACAAGACCTACTTTTAGTTAATAACTTGCATGAAAATGTTCAGTATTCCTTTTTCATATTACAGTAGAACCCTGTTATAACTTTCCTACTTAATACTTTTTCCTGGTTTTTAAGTTTCTTTCGTTTGGTCCCCAAAACTGTTTTATAATAGGAACATACTCTCTTATATTTTCCCATGTTGTATAGAGTAGACATTTTTTGGCTCCCTTCTACGGTTTTAAAATTTCAAGAAAAATTGGTGAAAGGAAAGAAAACCAGGATTTTTTTTGTTTTTTTTTTTTTTCCGGAAAAATTGGAAACATTTCTTCATAATCATTGTGCAATTATACTAAACCTGTGGCAACTAAATAATATATAGTGACTTATATATGGCAATTAAAATAAGGAGAAAAGCGGAGAAAAGGCCTATCCGATTCATTCTGAACGTTTAGTTACTATAGAGCGTCTCACGCTTAGATTGCAGTACAGGGTTATATGGACATTTGCTCTCTCTTTCCAGTGCACGGTAACTGTCATAAGCACTGTCCTTGTTTCAGTGCGCACTGTTGCCAAAAATCCTAATATTTTCACCTTGTAACTTAGATCATAAAATTTTTGCATATTGTACAGCATCGAAACACACGTCGGGTGATAGTTGTTTCTTCATTTACACCATTTTAAGGGGTTAAAAAATTTAAAAACTAATATTTTGAACTTAGTGCTGTTTTCATGCCCCCTGAAATATATCACATCATAACTAACAAATCAAAAGTAAAATCGTATCCAGATTTTTATGGTGTGTAATTTCATATATCTGGATGCCAACAAAGAAATCTGATGGCTAAATTTTTTTTGATAGTTGTACAGAAATTTTTTTCCAATGTTATGTGCGCTTTCTAACATACTAAAGCATCAAAAAGTTGGTCAGTGCGAAACTTTTTTGCTATTCAAGTTATATGGGGGAAGAAAGTGAGGAAGTTGTTCGTAACGAGCTAAATCTATTTTTAAAAGCTACCCTACCTCAATAGATTATCCGTTCTCTTGTATAAAGCTGTGAAATGTGTTATGTCATGCGCTCGCCACGCGTTCACTCTACAAATTCAACAACTGAGTGTCGCTCTAAGTGTTAGCGCTGAAGCGAAAAAAATATTCCGTTATCTTTGCTGACTATGAGGTTATGTCTGAAAAGGTTAATAAATAAGATACAGGCTTATTTTAGTCAGCAGTTTTCTTCGTCCCGTGTCCTAAACTGGTTCGATAGTGAAACTACAATGTCTTGCGGCCGAACGATTCGTTGTGTATGGTGACTTAATTTCGAAGCAACGTTTTGTGTGTGTAATTTTTGCTAACATTTATTTGTATGGAAGGCAAAACAATAAAAAGTTGTAATATAGGTAGGCTATGTGAAAGGGAGCGAAATATTGTATTGATCTTATTCCAGTAATTTTCGTATTTTATTAACTCATTAAGGGAGCTTCAGAAGAAGCAGAATGTTCCAAACAAACCATTTACGCTAATAGGAAGAAACAATAGCAACACAGTACAGATAACTAACATGAAAAGTTGAAGTCATAAAGGAAAGGCAAACAATAAATAATTCTTTTAAACATATTTAAGGCAATGATCCTTAATTTCTAATACTTGTATGGTGAATATTTTTAAAATCCTAAATTAGAGCAAATATAATAATAAAACTCATACAGTTTGTTTATAAGGTTTTACTACGTTGTCTAATTGCTTTCCTTGACAAAAAAATTTACCTGGTTTCGGTAAGTTTTTTGACTGACGAAAACTCGTACCTTCAACTGTATGGATAAGTATTAAAAAACTTCATAATATGTACTAATTTTAACAATACAGGTAAACATATCGTATTATATACACTCTCGTTTAGGCTTAAGATATACCGGTAATTATCAAAGAAGTAGTGGAAATTAGTGATATGCCTAAGTTGACATCACTGCAGAACTTGAATGTACTCTCTTTTGTATGATAACCGAGTGTGGTGGATCAGTGTTACCGAGCATGGTGGCGCAGTAATTAAAAACTCTTGCCTCGCATTTGGGAGGACCCGGGTTCAATACCCGGATCTGACCATCCTGATTTCTGTTTTCCAGGGTCTTCCGAAATCACTCCAGGCAAATGCTCGGATGGTTCCTTAACAAAGACCTTCACCGACTCCTTCCCAATTTCCCCTCGTGTTACTCTAAAGCCTTGTGCTGTTCGAGGACACGTTAAAACATCCAAATAAATAAAATCCTCCTCTCCCACTTTAAATTTGTAGCAGACAATAACAGTGTAAAAAATGCAGACATATTTTTCAGTTCCCCCACAATATTGATTTTGAATTATCAATTTCATAATCATCAACTACCCAAACCACGTTGTTGTCTTCAGTCAGAAGCTACTAAAATTGACGAAATCTTACGTTTTGTCAGTAGTAGCTATAAACAATTAAAATATATGTATGTGATAATTAAAATATTCGTGGAGTATGACAATTGTTTCCTATTTTAAAGTAATAGAAATTGTTATTAACTGCATATTTTGAAGAGTGATGCTATGCAAATTGTAATATCAATTCGAATAATAAAGAATATAATATTTAAAGCTAAAATTATTTCTGAAGTAGTTCACCTCCCGAACTTCGTAACGTTGCTGCGATCTGGCAACAGCGCGCGCCATAAGCTCTGTACTGCAATCTAATGTTGGACGCTCTGTAGCAAGGTGTATGAATGTGGAAAGAAAGCCAACATAGAACTTAACAGTTTTAAGATATGGGGAACTACAGAAGCATCACATTACTATAATCTAAGTAGCTTGTTTACTAGTCGGGTAATCAGGAACACACACACACACCATCGTAAGTCATAACTGAACACCTGGAAAATAGCCATCAGTGTCAAATTTCATATGTCAATTATATGTCTGAAAAATAAAACTGCAAATCATAAAGTTGATAAAAGTAAAACAACAGCAAAGTACACCACTTAGCCAGCTGATACAAGCAGCAAGATAATTAATAATTATCTTAGGGTGTTACTTGTGAATTTGAACTACAAAGGGTTTTTTGTTGTAATCAAAACTGTTTTTCTGGCAGAGATTGTAAGTTGTGTATGAGTATTTGTTTGACAACTATTTCTGCTTAATTCGTGTGCATATTGTTTATTTTACTGTACCAACTTTATTGTGGTTCTTTTTGAAATTTTGTGTTACATTTACTGATTATTTCATTTTCGTGGTACTGGTATGTATCGGCAGATAGGCCCGAATGCAAATACATTAAACATCCAGATTTGTAATTCAGAATTTGTAAAATTATTTTTAATTTTTTTTTTTTTTAATTTTTCGTAATTTTTCACTTCAATGAAAAAGAATCTAATTTTTATCATTTTTACGTCATTTGAAATACAGTGAAATCTCAGTATAAAGTACTTCAGTTTAAAGTACTTTACATTATAAAGTACATTTACTGAAACCTCTTCAGAAAGTTTTTCATTAAATAACTGTTCAGTATAAAGTATTTTCAGTATTAAGTGTAAAATTTCAAGTTCCCTTCATGTACTTTGTAACGAGATTTCACTGTAAACCAATTTTCCCCTGTTATTTCTCCAATTTTTACGGTTTTTTTCCCAAAGCGTCGGAGCTGCTACGTCTTCAAACACCGAACATAGTTCTACCCTTGGTAGCAGCTGCCTCGCCGAGAGAGGCGGCTTTCTAGCTACAGGACGCCTGGGCTTATCTCAAAGGATCAGTCAGGCTTATTCCAGTAACTACAACTAGGTGGCTGGGAAGATGATTGGTGCCAATTATAGGTTCCTCTTACCAGGCTGGATGGGCTATGCACTTCAACAGCGTCTTGTTGCTTAGGCAGATGTGCATGTACAGTGGCATAGTGTCGTATTACTTGGGGGGAGGGGGGATTCGTATCTATGAGCTAGGATTTTACCTGGCACAGCTCTTTATAAACTGTCTGGCTGAAGCACCTAAGGGCGAGCAGTTACTGCACCCTTCAAAGACAAGTCCTCAGGGTGCGATGCGACAAGAAAATTATCTTTCTCCTCCTTCCACGCAAGTGTCTAGTGACTTCATGTTGCAACAAGTTCTCTTGGGGTTCTGACCAGCAGAACACCTGAGGCGAGGTTGAGGACCAAGAGACTCTGTGGTGCAGCGACTGCGAGTTCCCAACTCTCCTGTTCCGCTTTCAGAATGCTGCTGCTTTTAGATTGAATAGGGAGATGCAGGTGAAAGTGGAACGTGTATTCAGAATTACAAACTACGTAGTTCTGCCAAGACACTTAATTATTTGATTGGCTAATGCGGCCTGTCTAGCTTACGAGCTCCTGTATGACCCAGGTTGTGTACCCACGTGGCAATGATGTTCACTAGCTTGACCTCGCTAACCTGTCATGGTTCCTCAAGAATCTAGTCCTTGCCTTCCATGTTTGTATCCTGATTACTGTGTGATCCATTTATACTCGGTGAATCAGCCTCAGTAATGAACCAATACCTCCTATCTGCTGTTGGTTACTGCTCAGTCTTGATCCAAGCCCTTAATCATGGTAAGGCCATGAAAATATGAACCTGCTGCACTGGTGCTATTTACCGGATAGGGTGAGGGTGTGGAAGGGGCGGCCATGTTGTCATCCCTTTATTTTTCTGCCTAGATGCACAGTGGAGGAAAATGGATAAGTGGAAATCTGCCAGTGGTATTTGCTGGCACTGTACCACTCTGCTCTGCCTGGCAACAACATGTCTGATGAGCCACCATGCAAGTACTACTGTGTAGCAATGCCGGCACCTTGGTTAAGTGTAAGTAGTGGTAAAATTTTAGTACTCAAGCAGAACATTTTTACCAGGTATAATTATGACTCAAAGAAGCATCAACCATTATTTCTTCAGCTACTCAGCTCAGCCCTGTAGTTCATCAGAAATGCCACCTGAAAAGCCGCACAGGACAGACAGTAGGAGACAATGATACTAGAGAAGAAATGGATTACTTTGACTCCGGTAAAAGGACTTTTGAGGATTCTTTAATTAAGGTTGGCCTTAGATATTGACAGCCAGTAGGGCTAATAGTGAGGTAAATAAGGAGTAGTACCGGATTTAAAAGACGGGAGGGATGGGAGATTCCTTGAAAACCCACAAAGCTGTGGCATTGTTCCCAAGCCATTCCCACTTGCGAATCTCTGATAGTGATCCGACGGAGAATCGAACCCTAACTGCCTTGCTGAGAGGTGCGCACTTTGGCGCTCAGTCACCGCCACTTTCAACTCGAGCAGTTTAAATGAAACATATGTATTATGAATAAGACAGCCTGTTGTATTTGCCTTACAAATTTTGAAACTACAAGCAATGTGATTTTTGAAGCAGTTGATGGTACAGTGCAGACTTTGTGTGATCTTGAAACTATAATACCGTACAAGCTTCTAAAGAAAGTTTCATTACGCTAGCACATTTATATTTTAATCTCTGTGTGATTACTGTATTTGAGTAGGTACTTAGTAAAAATCATTATTAATATAGAAATAAGAGGAAGTTAAGAAGATTTGTTTATCAATCCAGTCTCCGACTGTACAGCGTGAATTCGTGACCTCATATCAAAAATGTCACGAGCGTTTTGAGATTAGGTTAAATTAGTCCATAAGCCCGTGCCATAAATGTCTCTTAGTTGGGTAACTTTAATATGATATTACAGCGTCATTACTATAGTGGGCAGTTACCTTGGCGTTTCACAGCTCTGGGGTGTGGGGACAGGGGAAGAAGAGGAGGTAATGAGGCGACATACAGTTGACAGCAGTGTAGTAGCCGTTGAAAATATTGACCCTCAGCGTACACCCAAAAATTGAAGGTGAAGGTGGTAGCCTGCAGAGAGCAGGAAATAATAAAAACTGTTATTCATTGTTGTGATGAAGAAACGACAAGTAAATGCTTGAGCCTCTAAGAGAGCAACCAGCAAGAGCAGCAAAGTACACGGGTGTGAAAGAAAGAGATGTATAGGTCATTCGGAATAAAGTGAGCACTAAAGATTTAACCTTTGAAAAACATCACTAGCCGTTACTGCATATACATCACCACTAACAAGAGTTACTTTACTGCTTGTATGGTTGGTAGCGATTCATTGTATGTAGTTCCGTGTATTTTCCCATTTGTATACAACATTAGTGATAGAACATATGATGAAATCGACCTCTCTGTATTTAATATACTTCAAAATATTTACTTATGATCTTATTGACATTCATACTTACAGTATAATTAGACTCAATTGGCGCGAGAATAATGTAACGCTATCGCCGACCGTGAGTCATCTTGGTTGTTATCACTTGCTCCGCGCTTCAGACAGTTCAAAACTCCACGGACAAGTGGCATCAGAGTTAGGTTCTTGCCACCAAGTTGCATCATTTGCGTGTGTTTGTCCGTTGTGCGTATATACACATTCAAAAGTATTGAAAATTACTTTTGAGTATCATTGCCGAAATGATGTGAAACCATCGGTAATCTGTAAATTATGTTTTACGTTTGCCAGCCTAGAAACAACATATTTTGTATTTCACATGTTAAGAAAATACCTTATTTATTGTTTCTGAAGTGCGTCGTCATTGTTCGTGGCAGTTGAACTGAACGAAACTTGAATTATGGAATTGCGTGTGTCATGTCTGTTTTTAGTGGCGGTTAAGAGTTACAAATTCAAATAAAATATGCCCTCATTTACGAGATTCTTAACGGCAATAGTGCGTGTTGTTTAGATTAGTCGATGGACAGAAACCAGACATTAACTCGCAGGTATTTATAACTAAGATTACTTTTTTATATCTTATATTCAGCCCCCGTGCATTTAATGAGTAGATATTGTAACTAAAAATTTTTCGGAGCAGTTTAATGTAGTTGTAAACATTGCACGACCCTATGTAAATAAAAGCACGTGGCATAATTTGTGTTTACATTCGGCAGAAATATATAAACTGGCTGAAAATATAAATTTATCAGGGCTTTTTTGAGTGTTCACTTTATTCCGAATCACCTATAGTTAGGGTTCGTCAAGTCAGCAATGAACAAACACATTAGCCACTAACCACTCCAGGAAAAACAGATACTGGAAATGTCAAGATTAATAAACTGTTACTTAGTTTATTGTGGAACTGAAGGATATTATCATCAAAGACATTCAGAGTCTATGAGGGTGAATGAGGTGAGTGTCGAGAAATGCCGGAATGCAAGGGTGGGGAAAATGGGAGAACCCCGAAAAAAGATCGCTGAACTGCGACATTGTCAGACACGATCCTACATGCGTAAATGCGGAGGTCAAACATCAGGGATATAACTCAAATCACCTAGGTGTGAGACAAGCGCTCGACCGTCGCAGCTGCTTATGTAGTTAAGAATTTCAGGGTTCTGTTTTTCGGGAGGAATGTATAATTTATTGTTTGAATGACGTTTACATATTTTGCACCAATACTGAACAGGAAAATGAAGCCTAACAGTACATTTTCCTACATCTAGATTGACATTAAGGAAATCCTTTGTTAGTAGCTGACATAACCTGCTTGACAAGAACGTTTTTTGTATTAATTTTTTTATTTATACGTGCTACCAAATTCAACGCTAAGCAAAAACCTTTCAGTGAGAAAACTCATATTTTTTGTATATTATGTGTAATGACTTACATGAAGTCTGCAATAACTTCAAGTAAAATTATGATAGCATAGATGGTTTTAAATTCTTGTTTTGTGAATATATTCTTGACCACCTTTCTCTTTCTAATGTCACAGTCATTAAAAATCTGTCACATACGTTTTGTTAGCTCTTTTTGTCGCAGTGTTGCAGATAATTAAATACCCGAGTTTAAAAACTGTCGCAAGGGTTCAATAAATTAGCAAGTATTAAACATTTTTATATTTGGCCAAAAGTTGTGCTATAAAATACTGCAACAGCAAAATTGTGAAAATTAGTAATGTTTCAATTCTAAACTGATTTTGATTTTTTATGTTAATTTTACAACGTTACGTTATAAACAAGCCATTAATGTGAAAGAAAAGAATGTGATTAGGTCTTATAGAGTTTGAAATAACATTTTACCACTGTTAAAATGTATTTTTTTTCCAAATATATTACCGTAAGTTTATTATTTATTAAATAAAAAACATAATTTTTCATTTGCAATTATATAATACACTGCATTTACTGTATTTTATATGTTCACCTCTACGTTATGAATGTATAGTCGACAAAATAAATCTAATTGAATTCAGTCAAGTCGTTTAAGCTAATACGTAAGTAAGTTGATTGTTTCAAAATTTTGCAAACCAATTATAAACCATTTGTTGGTATCTGATTGAGCGGAATTTTGGCATACTTATGTCAGTTCGGTGACAAGGCAATATTATGGGTTACGTTACCCGTATACCATTATAGTATTAAAATTATGTTAACTAAAATGAAACATTATGTTTTTCTTCAAGCTTTCTTGTTTAACTTGCAATGACTTGTATAAAATACTCTGACAATCAGTATATAAGTTCCAGAGATGTAAACCTAAAAAAAAAAAAATAAAAATAAAAAAGTAAAAAACAAGTTTGTTTAAAAAAATGTGAACTAAAGAGTAAAAAATAAATTTAAGTTACATTTGTCATATATGTATATAGTCGGTATATTGTAGGTTCAGAACAACCACTCATTTGGTAATTCATCATAATATATGCTTACGTAGATAGCTTAATTTCTAGGGTCGTATATAAATATAGATATTTTTGATATATATATATATATATATAATTTATTAAGGCTTTAGGCGCTATAGTTTTGTGGCTTATTTTGTAATTAGTAACGTTTATAATCAATAGCACCTCAACCTCAAAAGGGGCTGCGGTGGCCGAATGGTCTGACCATTCGCCTCCCACCAAGGTGATCCAGGTTCGATTCCCGGTGGGGTCACTCCCCGTATTTTCGCATGTGGGAATCGTACCGGACGATGCTGGTGGTCTGCGAGTTTTCTCTGGGATCTCCCATTTTCCCCGCTCCTTCGTTCCGGCGCTGCTCCATACTCACATCATGTCATTCCTCACCAGCGCTGAAGACCTCGATGTTAAGCACTGACCAAAATGTCTCACTCACTCAATCTCAAAACTTTATATATGTATATGTGTGAATAGAGAAAGTACCTGTAACTTATTTTTTTTTTGTTAGTTGTGACGAGCCAAAGTGGAACTTTTGTATAGCTCAGTATACTTAATTATGTAAATTGAAGAAACGGGCATTTGTGATTGTAGATACCTCGTGTCGGGTATCAAATTAACCGTCGTGACACAGTGGTACTGAAAATAATGGCAATTTTGTGGTAATATTAGATTTAAGCAGTTTAGGATTAGTTTAGTAATAATACATGGAAATCAAGTGCCTCGAAGTCTGGAGAGGGGGTGGTCTGCCGTCACAAATGGTCTGGGCCGGCCGGCAGCCCCCTCCCCCCACTTTCCAACCATCCCCCCTTCTGCCACAGCACCACTGTAACAACCTGGCAGTGAGGATTACTTTTAGTTATTTGAATAATTATCGGTGTCAGTACAGTTATAGCTAATCAATGAAAATAATAATTTGTAATCAATCAAGGGTATGTGAACAAATGTGTAATAATTAATCTTGGACAAACAAATAAACAACGGTCAAGGGTAGCGCGACGTTTTGCTCACGAGGGGCGGAGCTAGGTAGTCCAGGGTTTCCATTGGCTGGAAGGCGTGCCCAAGGATTATTGTACACTGGGGACTTTTTCCCGCCAAAAGTTAAGCTGTGAGAGTCGTCGTCGAGATTGGGAGAAGTAAAGGTGAGCGCGGAAGGAGCTGTTGGCGTCCTATCCGGCCACTTCGTCGGAACGTTTCAATAAAAATACTTACGTTAAATATTTGCAAGGGCAAGCGTAAGCGTTGTGTATTATAATATTATTGATTTCAGCAGGAGCACAACTCTCTCCACCTCTGTGAGCGGCGTGGCGGTACGCGAGACTGATTTAACTATATTTGCCTGAGTTCTTATTTCTCATTCCTCGACTCAATAGCTTGTGTTGCATTAAGGGGACCGTCGCATAGTTTACAATTTAAAGCCTGTTTGAATTTTTTTTTACTTGGAATTTTGTGTGTGGTATTGCATGCTGCAGGCCCTTTCTATAACCAAGTATTATTACGAACACGCACATTGTACATCTTTTTACAGTGCCCTTTGATGTAGAATTAAAGAAATATCTTAATGAAGTGTGTCAAAGCAGATACTGCAGGCGTAGTGATCTTGTCAGTTAGTCTGACGTATATTATCTGACTATTAGTCTGAAGTAGGATAACTATATTTTATTTTCAGGTTTTCCTAAATGCGAACATTTCCATTAATTTTTTGTTGACTGAATAGTTTTTTCGAAATCTTGCGTATATTTGACGGAAGTAAAACCTAGTAGCTTATAATAGTTTTTGCATATCCTGAAAGGTATGTATGTATTCCCGAGCACAACTGCTGCAACTCACAAATATATTGAACTTATGTAGTGTATGACGGTACCCACCGAATGTTTTACGCCCTGCTCGTATCAGTCTGGCAGGTGGCCCTGGACAGTAGGACGTCGGTTTCTACCAACCTCCCCCCCCTGCCCCATCCGAATAGCAGCACTGTTGGCTCAGATGCCAACTTAACTACATACTATAGTAATTGCATTTATGAGTAGAAGAAGTTATGCATCAGCTTAAAAAAATTGCCTGTCTTAAGACCGTGTCCACGGGAAGGGATGGAGGGTGGGCCTGGGGTTAAGTATGTCTTTCGCCTCTATCCATATATTCCCACATTCGTTGGTTTATTCGTAAGAGAAACAATATACACAATCGCCCCAAAGATGTGTTAAATCGCATTGCAACAGAGAGATATTTTAAATTCGCC
The DNA here is from genome assembly GCA_003012365.1 of Medauroidea extradentata. NCBI lineage: Eukaryota > Metazoa > Arthropoda > Insecta > Phasmatodea > Phasmatidae > Medauroidea > Medauroidea extradentata. The sequence continues at coordinate 15,445 of PNEQ01059369.1, forward strand.
ACTCTCACTTTTTTTTAGTAAATCCCCCCCCCCCAACTTTTTTTTTTTTTAAATAATTCCCCCTCTCGCTGAATAGAGAGCACATCCCTGTCTGCCTAGCTGGTTGCTGTAGCTCTGCTACTCCTACGAAGCGCTGATGACAGGGCCGGAGCTACGCTGAAAATGTACCTGTTTCCGGGAGCTGTTTAGTATCTCCCACACTGATGGCTATTGGCAGCACAACATGTCTTATCACACAAAACTATGAACTCGGACTGCAAGACGAAGAAGTAAATAAATGTGCGGGAATTTCAGGAAGATTACTCACAACTTTAGCTAATACAAAAGACTGGGTAAGAAAAGGCGAAGCTAGTTACGGCCTTGCTCTTTAGTTTGGACTGGTTTGGCGATAATTATTTTTTTAAACTTAAACGAGAGCAGATACCAAAAATCTGTCCGGAAGTTTTGTTTAAATGTTTTGTGCCATGATAGTTAATTTTTTTAGAGCAAGAAATTTAATGGCTTCGACTAAAAAGTCCACTAAGCAGAATTTATTTAGTTACATAATTAGCTAAAACTATAGTATTTACTGCCTTGAAAAAATCAGCCAACATGGAGAAGACGAATTTTTGATATCTGCTGTCCTTTACACGTAAATAATTAATATCGCTAAAAAAAAGTCGAAACTAGAGAACATGGCCTTAAGTTAGGTTGGAATTTAGGCACTTTCAGTGGCCACGTGTTGCACATAACTACACACGGCCGATGTTACAAAATTAACTCGTTGAAGTTACGATCATGGGCGTAAAACGGCCGGCAGAGGCCAGGACGAATATAAGTTAAAGGTTCGGTTACTTTCATATAAACTGTTGCAACTTAGTGGGTTAAGATGTTTTGGTCAGCACTTAACATCTAGGTCTTTAACTCAGGCAAGGGGTGACATTATATGAGTATGGAGCAGTGCCGGAATGAAGGGGCCGGAGAAACGGGAGATCCCCGGAAAAACCCGCCGACCAGCTTGCAACTAAGTGATTTTGACAAATAATTGAAGGGCCAAGAGTATCGATTGCAACATGCTTCTTCGAAATATGCCGCGATGCCAACTGACTCGTTTCCTGTTCGCTAGGCATGCTACACCACCTACGCGCGGGAAACTGCATGTATACACGATATGTCCAAAATAAAAATAAATATCTCGGTAAACAAAATACAACGAGAATTAAGTGAAGACCTACTGTAAATATGCAAGTCTTCACTGATAGATCTGTATAAAATGTTATGTGGGGTGTGTTTACTATATGGAGTACTCTGGCATCATCGCGCTATTTTGCCACATGCCTCGAGACTCTTCTACTGTGCGGTACCATAGTGTGGCAGACGGGATAAACAGGGGGCATGACTGGGCGTATGTAAAACACTTCCTCCTTTCGAAAAATAGATTAGCGTCGTGTGTTGATTTTTATTTTCATCGGCAGCGTGGATGTGATATATATAATGAATAAAGAAGCTTAAGGTACCCACAATATTATATCTATAAATCTCTCTCTCTCTCTCTCTCTCTCTCTCTCTCTCTATATATATATATATATATATATATAAATTGTGATATAGTATTTTATAATTTGGTCAAATACGTTTACCTTTCTAGTTCCGGCAAGAAAAATCCTGTCTGGTTCTCATCACCATTAACACACGTAATTTGTCTCCACTTATCATGGTGCCGGGACTCTGTAATGGTATTCAACTAGATTTTAAATTCTTATTACGGTACAGTTTAAAATTTTGTTGACGTTATTCAACCACACGAATTTCCGTGTAGCCAACGTTAAATGGTAGAGATTTTGGGTTTACAGACCGGGGTTTAAGTTAAGTTGGTACAGTTTCACGAGCTTAACATATTTTATTATTTTCTTTTAGTTAAATTGCGTAAACTGATGGATTAATTTTAACAGACGTGTAAATACTCCGTGACACGTGTAGGCCTACTCTAAAAAAAAAGAAGGCTTTACATCCCGCTGCTGTCTTACACTTTAGCTGAAATAGTGTCTTAAAACGTAGTAAAAATTTTAACCTATACTTACTACTTACACGAAGAAAAGAACAGCTTAACCTAGCCGGGATCTGCAGACATTAATAAAGATTTAGCTGAAATATAGATGAAGAGTCTTACAATCTTGACTGGGCTCGCCTTATGCACATAACAGTGGTCATGATTTCGTATAATGCAAAATAAATATAGGTAAGTAAGTTTTTGTAACGGTAAATTTTATTTTGCCAAAGACCGACATTTTCCTTTAACTGTCCTGACGGTTAAGTCCTATCATAACCATATCAATCATCACCGTAAGTCCTTGAAAAAGTGCATCCAAATTTTTGCTCAAGGCACTTGCTGGGAGGTCGAATCCGTACGTTCCTCCTCCGGGCATTTCGATGGTGTATGCGTACTTAACATTCGCCACGCCTTTTGCAAAGTCATCGCTGCCACCGGCACCTAAACCTGAGGAGGAAAAATAAATCATACATCCTTTAGACCTGATACAACTGTGAACTACAGGCTTTGATACAGAGATACAGTAAGTCTTCGAGTTTCGTCGTACCGCTTTACGTCGTTTCGGATGAATGTCGCTAATGTTTGAATACCCACTTTTCAATTTTAGTAGCCGCTGATACAGAATAACATTAATATCTTCTTTCGTGGTCCCGTTAATCCGTTCATGCGTGCTAGAATTAACATTATGCTGACCCAAAAAGGTTTGGCTCTGTGGGCGGGGCTGGTCTGACTCAATTTAAGTCGTTTCAATTTGCGTCGCTGCTTTCAGGATCCTAACCCCGACGTAAATCGAGGACTTACTGTACTTTATCTTATGGCTGCATCACGCTTTGTGGCTGTCCACCAACCAGGCACTGAATTCACACATGGCACAATCATGCTTACTGAAGCTGTTCTGCAATTAAAAAAATCGTTAGTTCATACTTTTATCTAATTGAAAACTTATAAATTACCTCAAATGACAGTTTCTCCAGAGAGTGGCAGACCCAATTACGCTACTATTAATGAATACGTTTTCTACTCTCTTGCAATGTACTTTGGCACTTTACACTTTGGGTGTGATCTACAATTCCCCTACAAATACACCATTGTAATTCTGATGTAAATGTAGTAAATGAATAAAGATGGTGGGGATATAATTTTCTCTCTTGTGTATGTTGAATGATCATCGAGGAAATTGAGTCCAAGATTATTCACTAAACGGAAACATCATTTTCTATCAACTTCAGTTTGCGCGATTGTGGGTTCTGTGGTCTCTTATGAAGTAGTCTTATTCCTATGCTATACTAGTAATACAACATTAAACATACTTAGATTGTAATTTTACTGTTGTGTTATTTCGAGTCGAAAATAAATTTTGTTTGTACCGTGAGGAAAGGTAAGTAAACTTTTCTTCACGTTGACAACAACTTCATTAGAGACGGAGACACATGACTTGACACAGTGACAAGAACTGGAGGAAGAATAGGCCAAGGTCTTGACCTGGAACTATTTCGAAAAATCATTGATAACATATCAGGAAGGCTAGAGCCCGTAACCGAATCCTGATCCTTCCAAATGCAAGTTCAACGCGTTATCGTTGCGCCACCACGTTCGGTTTTTGATCTTAAATCACGCTTATATTCACACGATGGAATAGGTCTAATGCAAACATCTAAGTACGAGCGTGAATCAGTATAGTAACCGAACATGTTGAATTTTCAGAAACTAAACAGTAATAATTAATAAGATATGTCAGGTAATTGTTTTAAGTGCCAGTTGATGTAATTACGTTAATGTATTCCGAAACAGTTTAGGACATTGGCGTAAACACGGTACATTACGGCAATCACGTTAATCGGATTAGTGGAATACCTACGATCTGGATAGTATGCTCTTTATAATCGATAGTTTGAACATTGTAATATTTTAAGAGCTATGTATATTGACATCGCTATAGAAGTTTTGGTGCGCACCGCTCGCGACGTATTATATATGGCACATAAGGACGGCTGACACTGTATGGACTGCTTACGAAAGTAAGAACTTTTAAAAGTACCGTATTGTCAAGAATAATATATAAAAATATATTTCTGTAGTCTTAGAGGTTGAATACGAGTATTGCGAATTCTGTACTTTCTGCCTACCACCGGATGATTCAAAAGTACCGATCACGGTCGTAGAAGAACAGGTCTGGACACTCGCCTATCTAACAATGTATTTTGCTTTACCCCCTTGTTGTTTGGCTGTAGTTCGTCAAGTTACCGAGAATGCCGTACTTTTTAGCGCTGTTTTCCGGGCGGTCGGACTCAAACTCCGTCCACTTTATTCTATTGTTAAATTTATAAAATAAACAAAAATTGCTGGAGCCTTTTCTTAAATTTGTGAGCGAAGAAAGTATTTAATAAATATATAAAAAATACGTTGTGATAAATTGTTTATCTTAGTGGAAAGGAAGTGGGCGGAGTTTAGTCCAATAGCCCTAACATAAGCGCCAATAAAACACAATATTCTCGGTAACTTGGTGAACTACAGCCAAACAACAAGGGGGTCAAATATCCAGACGAGTGTCCAGACCTGTTCTTCTACGGCCGTGGTACCAATACATTGTCAAGTAAATGTATTAATATTAATTGCATGGAGAACAGCAAACAGCAATCAAACGCTTCTCTATGATCAAATAGTAGAGTCAAATACACTATATAGGGTATTTGGTAGAGTTGAATGTTTTGTCCTCCATTGTCTCGACATGGTTCATATGTCATATACAGACAAAATGTACACTAAAGTTGCATAGAAATCGATAGGAAATTTTGAATCTCCCAGTACTCACACTGTGTTTAAGTTGGCAAGAAGCGAATTAAAATTTTGGTGTACGTCTTTAGCTCTGGCGAGGTGTGACTTCAGGTGAGTATGGAGCAGTACAGGAATGATGGGAGCGGGGGCAATGGATACTCGCAGGGAAGGCAAATATTATTTTAATTGAAAGTAAATAATCAAATGTGCTAACTTTATTGTGAACAGCTTCTACCACACACAAACATCGCATTGTGGAATATCTCGTTAGCATCAATAACAGTTGTGTATTTTTACGGAACTTAGGAGGCCCCGAGGCCGATTATCGAACTGCGTGCAGTGTGTTCGGGGTTGAGGTTTTTCTCAGAGACCAGTAGACTGCGTCCCAGTGGTGGATACAGCATTGTGTCTGGGGGTGGGGGCTGTACCTTGAAAAGTATGTACGCATACACCCCAAGCAAAAATCGGGGGCTGGGTACAAAATGGTGCTATTTAAGGAGTTTACAGACAAAAAATTGAATTATTTAAGTAAAAACTTTTTATGTACCTATTTAGAAATAAATTATGTAAAAAAAAGTGAATTGTGCTAATAAATTATAACTTTTAAAGCTTCGGAGTCTACATGCCGTTATATTTACGTTTACTCTTTAAAAATGTAAGTAGTCCTTTAATTTTAAGAGTCAGAAGCCAAATTTTACAACAATTTGGAATTTAGAAAATTTTATTTATATGCACATTACAAAAAAAAAAGTAAAAGCAAAACTATCACCACAATAAAACACTCGTAAAGATTTTTTGTTACAATTTTATATTCAGATTCACTACTGAGATTGTTCATTTTTCTCACATCAGTAAGACTACACATATTCAATTGTCTTTGCTTAATTTTTAATCCGGTCAAGTTAGCTCAAAATAGGGCTAAAGTAATAATAATTCGCATAGAGCTGAAAATTTGTACGAGTGTTCAGAACACCATTATAAATGAAATGTTAAATGTCCCCATCGATCCCACATCTGCAAAAATCTCACTCAAGGTCAAAGTTCGCAAAAATAGGCGTTTTGCATTTTTCAGCCAAACGGCTGTTCTAATACTTTTTTTCCTCTAAGAATTGCTATTTTTTAGATATAGCGATTCAAAAAGTTGAAAAACTCGTGTTCTCCACAATATGCCCGAGTACGCCGACTATATATATCGCTGGACCCATAATGAGAGTAAAAATGTTGGTCTGTATAACGTATACGTATAAATTGTGCGATTTTGAAAATATATATACTCAAAATAAACCCAGTCTCTCATACATCTGATATGGCCGTATAGCCTTGAACAACGTCTGTCTATGACTCAATTGTCCGCGTGGCAACGGTCGTATACCTGCTCCTTTTTCTGAGGCCTAAACGAAATACTATTAGTCTTGAACGTTCCTTCGTAGTTAAAATACGTGGTCATCGCTGATATTTCGAAATAAAGTTTGCTCTGTTTTAAATATAAAATAATGTCGCAATTTTGCTTTATTTGTAGTAGATCTTTGACTGAAAGTGAACTTACTACTGTGGCATGAAGAATTTGATTGATGCAAGTTTTGAAAATGGCGATGAATTTTCGGAATACCTGAAAGACCAGAAATCTGTAACAATAAACGTGTACAACTAGCTTGTCTTCCCCCAACCTCTGCTTCTGCTCATCAACATCTATTTCGGGTGTATGTTCAAGTGTGGCTTTGTAATCAACTGGACCCAGAAGACTAGGGTTGGACGTTAATGACAATACATTGGAACCAATCCATACTTTACTCCCACCTGCGCCGGAAAAACTCCTTAATAATTTTTTTTTGCAATTGCGAAAAGGGCTGGGATGCTAAATACGGTTGTAAAAAAGTTGGATTGTTTTGTTCATCAGCGTGTGCCAGTTGGCAAGGTCATCAGTCGTGCTTCAATGTTGAATTGCTATCAGAGGAGGATTCTTACGATATCAGCGAGGAGACATCTGATACATCGCTATCAGAACAATTTACTTGTATCCAGCAGGAAGAAGAAGAAGAAGAAAAATAAGACGAAGACAATACAATAGAAGTTCCATTAGATAATTATCAATCAGACTTATAGTTTACTCCAATTACTCGTAATTCCCACCACTCTCATCATTTACAATTGTACAGTTTTTTATATAGGATAATATTATTTAATTAAACAGGACCTCAATAGACCTACCAAGGAAACCACGTTAAAAAAACGCACTAAGTACGTTACCTCACAGGTGGCGTAGAAACGCGTGCATGTTATGGAGAAAGAATTTTTCGAATTTTTGAATTGCTATGTCTCAAAAATTGTTATTCTTAGAAAAAAAAGTGTAAGAACCATTTTTATAGATAATTGAACGCTCTACAATTTTTGTCTGAACTATTTTTGTGATATAACTTACCCTTTGGTGGCTGAAAAATGCAAACAACCCATTTTTGTGAACTTTGAATAAAATATTTTGCAGATGTGGGATCGATGGGGACTGTACACATTTCGTTTATAATGATGTTCTGAACATTCGTACTAATTTTCAGCTCTATGCGAATTATTATAAACTTGAATGTCTATTTGACCGGAACATACCTATAACATTTTCAAAATTTCTTTGTGGATCCTGGCAAATGCTAGTCCATTGAGTTTGACCTGCCCCATTTTCAGTGGCGGATCTAGAAGCTGAAAATAAGTGGGAAGGGGGGGGGGTGCGGGGCGGAGGACCACACTAAAACTGAAAAAATAACCTTGCATTTATAAACCTAACAAAATTTGTTTTACGAATTTTTATTTCTAAAAGTAATCTTTTCTATATAGTAGTAGCTAGTTTCATGGTATAATTTATTTACAAACAACATATAAACAACAGATCGATTTATTACAGTCTATGCAATGGCATAAAATACATATTATTATGTCAACATACTAATGCAGGGAATAATTGCATAAAAGTTTCACTTTCTGGTAACTGCAGATATCTGAATGCAAAACACGTGTAAAAATCAATTACGAATGACATTCAGCTTCAGATTTACTTCTTTTCAAATAATTTTCTCTGCACGCGATATTCGAATTTGGTGCACACGTTGTTGTTGAATTTTATCCAGTGGTGTAAATAAATATAAGGTAACAAATATTTAGTTTCATCTTCGGAAAACTTAATTTAAACTACCAAGATATCATACTATGAGACTACATTAGCCAATGAACTAAATCTGCGTTAAGAAAAAAAACTGGAACTACCATAGGTTATCACTTAATCATTGGCTACCTATCATAGGTCTTGCTGTTAAACACGTGTACAAGTACAATCCGTATTACGTGCCAAGCTGAGTCATGTAACGACCAAACGACGATCAAAAAAGGGCAAACAACTAAATCACGCAAATGTAACAACAGAATCGCCCAAGTTTGTTGTTAAAGAAGATGAAATAAAAGTTACGAAAAAATTACATCTGTGTTAGTGTTCACTGAAATGCATTTTAAGCGTGTCGTAGGCGGCGCCCTTAAATTCATTTGTGTTAATATACAGTTCTAAAGTAAATACAGTTTACCTAGTTATTTTCTTGTATAAATAAACTTGTGAAACTGGCTTAGTCATGTTTATGGGAACATTTTTGTTTTCATTCTGACCTCTCGTACAGCAATTTGTTGTAAAATAATGTGCCAAATAGAGGTTTAATGTATTTTGACTTAACACTTTCTTTAAGCATGAATATAATAATTTAATGAATTAATAAATAATATGTATTCAGCAGACATGTAGTTATAAAATTTAATGCCAAAAAACGGATTTCTCATTTCACTTTAAGACTGGTATGTGTAAACATTGACACTGTCACTTCGCTTCACTCCCTTTTGACAGGTAACGGGATGTAAACAAAACATGGACAGTTGTCGTATGGATACATCACAATCTAATTTCGTGGATGAAAACTTGTGCACAACCTTATAACTGTCAAAAAGCCTAACTTTATCCTGAATTCATAACACAGAAGTGTCCTCTTAGAATATTAGAATATTTAAGTGAATATTACTGTGATTTGTGCATCTTTAGCATGTATTGTTTAAGTAATACCGTAGCTTTTAACCACTTTTTATATGCATATGCGGCGTGTATACAGCTTACTTATTAGCCCTGTATTATATACTGTTACATCTTTGAGAATTTAAAAAGAATATAATTATTTTTCCTACACAAATATCTCAATTGGCAAATACTATTACTGGACTGGAACTTCTTGAGCCTAGCTTACTAACCCAAAATAACGTTATGCGTCAAATACTCGTATTGCCTTCGTGGAAGGATGCAGTTGGCGATTAGAATTGAAAATATATTTTCATAAGTGCTGATTGTTTGGGTAGTAATAGAAGCCTTAAAAAATTAATTCATCCGTTTAAAATGTGTTCACTTTAACATATTAATTATATTAATGAATTTAGTCTCTGTCCTGAATATAAAATGTGTTCACGTTAAAATGTTCATTATGTTAATGAGTTGTTAAAGCATCCTCTGCTCCGATAGATTTAATTTTTATTTGATAATTTGAGTAAAATTGTTCAGACTGTTTCACACAAAAAGTACTTCAGTACTATAGAACTTCACAACTTAGCTCACCAATCAAGTTGACGCAATAGGCCCACGGCCGATACCCCTCTTGTTCCAGAATACCTAAGTCAATATTCACATACATACAGGTTGATTCTGAACTAAACCGACACCTTTCGAGAGGTGACTCCAGACGACGAAATACGCCGAAAACATATGTATGACTTGCAGCCATAAAGTAAAATAAATTTGTTATTGCTTTTGTGAACGTAAATAAGAAACCACGTAATATCAAATACCACTTTTTCTTATAAAGTTTACTGGAATGAAGCTGTTAAAAATTATGGTTTGCATTTTGTAAAATAATCCCTCTAACATTAATAAAATTCGTACAGGGGTAATTGTAATTGTTCGGAAAATGATAACCGTGCAATTTAATAAACATTTTTTGATAAATTAAGAAAATAAAAGTTTGACTGTAACAATAAAAGGTTGCCTTTGTCAGACTCTCTTAGAGCATTGGTTCTCGCTGAAAATCATTTTTTAGTCTTTTCACTAGTTGATTAATAACGCCTGCCGCTATGCAACCTGTGTAACGTACTAAATGCTGGTTGTCTACCACACGGGCGCAGTGCTTTTCATCTATGTTTTGTGGGTATTTAGGCTCTGTATGTCGGGTCAAATTTCACAAAGACCCTTATATGATTTTTATTAATTTTAGAGAGATGATTTTACAAAATGCAAACTAATACATTTAACAACTTTGTTCACGTAAACTTTATACGAAAAAGTGGTCTTTGGTCTCACATAATTTCTTATTTACGTTCACAAAAGCGATATCAAAGCTCTTAATTTAACGGCGCGTGCCGCCTTTAATAATAACTTAAAGCTATAAGTCTTATATGTTTTCGACGTATTTCGTCGTCAGGAATCACCTCCCGAAAGGCATCGATTCCACTGAGAATCATCCTGTATAAAAACCTTGATGTTGACGAGAGGTTTAGTTTTACTGACCAATTAACAGTTTATTTCACGTATGGTTTATTATATATTATACTAGAATAGTTCTTATTAAAAACATTATTAATAGCACTTTTGAAATATTCTACTTACTGACACGGTCACGTTACAGCGTGTGATTAAATGGTATTTTTTAATAGTACAGCTATACCGGTTAACGTGACCTAAGTGCTGCTCTGCCAATTACTTTTATTTCAATTCAAAATAACATTTCTTTTTAGGAGATACATTATTTAAGAAATCTCATCGCTTAGGATTTTAACTTACTATAAAAAAACCCAACCACACACACACCAACACACACACACCAACACACACACACCTACACACACACACACACACACACACACATTTACACATTGGCACTTATTCAATTCTGAAATATTTTATTTTTAAATATTTCAATTCTGAAATATTTTATTTTTAAATATTTGACACAATTTGGCATCATAGATAATTTCAGTTTTATGCGCCCAGTTTAATATCTTCTAACAAGCTATGGTTTTGTAATGCCTGGTTGCCGAATGGATAAATCAATATGCAATAAATATACATAAATAATTTTTTTCCTCTGACATTCATACTCAAATAAATAAGATTCAGTAACTGAGAAGTGTAAAACAGTCTGTGACAAGTCCAATATAAATTAAGGTTGACATAAAACATTCACAAGAATAATTGTTTCGGATTTTAACGGTGCTCACATAATCGTACTTAAATTCTAAATGATACAACAGAACTAAATTTCTAAGAAACGTTTATATGAGACTATTTTTTGAAAATGTGTATACTTTAACCAACCCGACCTGCAAAGTGTCATATCATAATAATTCTGAATTAGTGGCTTCATTGCGTGGAAAATTACCCACTCGAATGCCAGTCAATAAGGTACCGTTGAAACGATGCAGACTGAAACGAAATGGAAGTATGTGATTAGACTTTGTGGAATTTATCGAGAAATCAGCATAAATAACAATTTTAGCTGATTCTAGTGAAGCAATTATTAGTAGTAACTGTTGATTAAACTGATGTAGATAAATTTTCACTGTTTAATTGTTAGCGTACTGTTTCCCTAATCACTATGAGTAGGCTGCAAGGGATGCTGATTTTTTTGTTTTTGCTCTGATGTGTTGTTTCCTAATTTACCCAAATTACTTTTTAAAAACGCATTTCTACAGTTGAAGTCAAACTTCATGTGTAATATATACATACCATCTAGCTCATGAATACTCGCGATACACTTCATTTCAACCATCTCTTCCAATGTTAATCTAGAATCTTGCTTTGTGCTCCTTACTGCATTCACGCAAATTTTAATTTATTTGATGTTCCTATGGAGGTTGGTAGCCAATACTAAGTTACACATGTTACAAATTAAGAGGAAATTACGAAGTGTAGCACATACACTAGCGCTAAATATTTTAAAATATCTCTGCAGGTTATTTTAAGTCAACAGATATAAACAAATTAACAATAGTTAGTACTTGCAACCTTAACAATACAATATTATTCCAAAATGGCGAATTAATGTAATATCATCTATTGTGCCTGATTATATATTAATGGCCACCAGTTCTTCAACATGATACGACAAACTGATTTTCTACAATGACGGTGAAACAATTAGTTTATTTTTTCTCGTTTTGTTTTTTTATTCAATTAAGAATATTTGTTATTTTTTGTATTGCTGATTAGCGCTTTGGACCAACAAAACTAATCCCCAAAACATCACTGTTGAAGAACTATTACACATAAACGTCAAGGTTATTACTGAATATTTTTACTATAGCAAATAAGAATATAAGATAAAAAGCCGACTAAATATTAAAGAGTTAATTTTGAAAACGGATAAACCACCGAGCTTCAACACAATCACTTCTACAGAGAATTCCTTTTCAAGTTTACGACGATTCATTTTGAAGAGTTCTTCATTGAAATTTGTTGCCGCTGAAATACATTCACGCAAAAGTATGTTTTAACTATGTTTTGCAGGAACGTAATTTGTTTAAATTTATAACATATAACAACAATAATATGTTAATAACACTCACTTTAACTGGATCTTAAAATAATATATAGCGATTTTAATACCAAGTTCTGAATAATGAAGTAACGTAACATATAAATATTTCGTTTACTATTTCTTAGAATGAGCTACAACGCAAAATTTTATCACTCAGCTGAAAATACCTTGAAATAGATTTCCTGCACAAATTTGATTCAGCTGTATGAGGAGGAACACATGTACGCATCCTTGGAGCGCTGTCTCGGCCGCTGTAAAAACCGAGGGTCGTAAACTGCGGATGCCAGGTCAACCGAGGAAAACACGCTTCTTGTAGCTGGCGTCTGCGACTCAACTGTGGGAAACTGCCGCTCGCCGCGCTGAGCTTGATGAAATCGTTTACATCTGCACGGTGGGTGTTCATCTCCGCGGCCATCTCGTCTGCTCCGTGTACGACGTATCGTTGATTTCGCTCCGCTCACGGAGATGGGGGCAGAAAAAATAAACGACGGTTACGAAGGAAGGAAAGTGGAGACACCGCTGGTTCATGTCGCAGAAATATACTGTTGCTATAAAGTTTGCAGGCGAGTGTTTGCGTGTCGCAAACTGAAAAGCGGGGTAGAATTTTCAGGTGACCTAGAAATATGGAACATCATTTGCTGACTTGATCAGAGTTCTTATAAGAACACTTCATCTCCGAGAATTGTAGAAAAGTTTCTCCCTCCAGTAATTATTCAGGCGTCTTCATCACGTGCACTCATATAAAATTTTAGCTACAACACATCCGTTTTATATTGTCCTTAAGACTCTCACATCGATGGATACCATACTTCCACGTATAATTCGTGTTAATTAAGAGGCTGTACAACGGATGTAGTTTTCCGCGTTTGATGCGCGGAGACAGTGAAGCGATAAGGTTCATCTTTCCACACTCGACGGTTACAACATCGCTTTCATTCGCGGCGCGCCAAACTGGCGTGCAGTGTTTTCCTACTACTCCTTTTGCTATGGAACTTAAAACGGCGACCCTACAATTTTTTTGTGGAAAGTTGCAGTTATGTCCAACGCATGCTTCCAACGTTGTGTTTAACGAACCCAGGTGATATTTTTCCAGTTGCAACTGATTAAAAAAGTAGTTTTTAACCATTTTGAGGGGCCCCAAAAACAATGTTTCTAATAAGCCAGTTGCATTTATAAAATAATAGAAGCCTAGTTTCAACCGTGTGTTCTTTTCGTAGATAAACATATTATGAATAAGTTTAGCTGTTTCGCGTGGAGAAGAACAGGCGCGACACGCTACAACACCATTTATGTGTCAGGCGCCTAAGTCTCTTATGGGTGTTCCAGTGCGATGTAATCATAATTTTATATTTTTATGAAATAATGTTAGTTTTGTAGACGATACTTGTGAGTATATTTGACACTTACGAAACAATTTTAACTCCCATAGTTTTCTCGCAACGAGGCGACAAAGTAAAAAATTTGCTTGTTCTGCTGCCATGCAAATAGTGAAAACCAACTGACCTACATAAACAAAATAATTCACTGTGATATAACATCCCATGAGCTATGCAATAAAGGATTTAAAATACCATAACTTAATATTTTGAATTTTAAAAAAATCGCAAAAATACAAGGAAAAAGTTGAAAATTCAGAAATTTTTTTAAATACAAAAATAGTTCACGAGATTTTTTTAAAAAGGTTTCATTACGTAGGCCGCCAGATATTATTTCACTGTGAATTATTTTGCTTATGTAAGTCATATGGTTTTCACTATATGCATGGCAGCAGAACATGCCAATTTTGACTTTGACGCAACGATATGAGAAAATTATGCGAGTTAAAATTGTTTCGTTAGAGGAAAATGTACTCACAAGTATCGTCTATAAAATTAACAATATTTCATAAAAATATAAAATTACGATTTTATCGCACTTGAACACCCTTAAGGCTTAAGGCGCGACGGGTAGCAACAAAATACTTTCCCAAGACACTTTCCACATGCTTCAATATGGTGATAGCAGACAGACAAATTCATGTCTTACTATTTGCAAGCTGTATTTAAAAAATTAGTAAAAACACATTTTATGTTACCCTTTTTCTGTAATGTTGATTGTTTTTGAGAAAAAAAGAAAGCTATACAATGACCGTTCCAAAACTCACCTGAAATATTTTTTGGGAGGGGAACTTTTATGTAAAATGGGAAAATTTATGTAAAACTTAATTTCAACTATAAGCCTAGTTGAACTTGTAAAGTCCATCCCGTATAATAATTCTGTATTTTGACAGCCGATGTTACCAATGTTTGTAACACGTGCCAGAATAACATACAGTTTAAAACAGCTGGACGTGATCGTATGGCCGGATGAAACAGTAGTGGCAGCCCTGAACAACAAATCGGTTACTTCCATCGCCGACATTGAAAATAGTGTGTATTATACGTGAAGAATAAGTAAGCATTTTGGAGGAACCGTAATATAGTAACACGGCTCCGTATACAGCATTATGACAGATAACTATTCTATTCTGTTAAGATTGCGTCATTTCTATAACTATTTTACAAACAACCGCAACGTTATCAGTCGACCTATATCGGCAAACAAAACAAAGGACGGCCATTGCGAGTGTGAGCTTCTCGTGTGTTTGTGATTCATATAAGGTGTTACTTTAATATCCTGTGCGTATAATTAATACATCGCAACGCGGGGATTAAAAAACCCTACCTGTAACCCCAACAACACGGGATATTAAGACGTATTTTGAAAGACGGGAACTGGAAAATCGTTCAGCCTTGATAACGACCAGCCGGCAGCTTGGCATGTCTACAAAAGAACAGTTGTTTTGCTAAGTAAGAAGCGGGTAATCCACCCAGCAGAGAAAAGTACTGCACAAAAAAAACGTTACTTATCATCTATTTTAACAGAATTTGTGGGTAAACACTGTTCTTGTTGTATGCCTATATATAAACATGCTTTTTTCAAGGCACCAACTCAATGAATTCTTTTTGTACGAAGAAGCCTATGTTTAATGTAGTATTTAGCAAGTAAGTTGTACCATATAATATCAAATCCACGTGAAATTTTGTGCCTGTCAGCTGCAAAAATGTAGGCCTACATAATACCAAGAAAATGACAGAAAGTTTAGGCCTATGTACTTCCCAGGAATTTAAGTTGACTTGTTTAATCATTGCCGAAATGATTTAAAACTGATCTGGGCAATCAGGCCTACCCATGTTTGTTTATTATTTCTTACACTTTATGTGGATAAATTGTTTACATTTTGGTTAGAAGAGTGCAAATTTTTGCTATGTAGTATACAAGAAATATTTTACAAGTATTTTTTTTAAATATTGTGAGTGGCACGACTACGATAACAACACCGATATTACATATGTTTTAATTTCGAAGTTAGACCCTGCCACAAAAGGAATGTTTTGTGGATAGTCTACTACTTGAAACTTAAAACATACTGTTTTATGATCTGATAGTGCAGAACCAAATTGAAGGCAACGATATAAATAATTGTATTATTGCTTGTAGGCATTATTTTATTTTAGTTTAAAGATGTTTGTTTTCCCTGTCGTAATATAATCTTGAAACCTCAGTCTGTTGTAATCAAGTAAGCTACTATTTAAACATTTTAGGTGACAAGTAGAAATAAAAAAAACATAAGTAACAAATACTATATAAGTTACCCATACATGTTTGTTTATTTTTTGTAATAACCTTACATTTTACAATAATTTTGAGCATACCTAGGAAAGTATACGATAAATAATCTTAGATCTTGAACGATTATATTATCTTAACATCTGTAGAGTAGGCTATTCATTATTGTAATATGAAATAATTTTCAATTAACATTGACACGTCTAACCCTAGTAATATTAATGTGCATCCAGTATTGAAAACAAATAGGCACCTACTTGTCTGGGATATAAAATTAATCAAAAGAAAATCAGAACACATTTTGGATTTCATTGCAATAAAATACTTTAACTATTGACACGTATTGATTGTCAGCTAGAAAGCACTTGGTGGTGGAAGGATACACAATGTGTTTGTTTTACGTAGTTCAACTGTCTTACGCTCTGTCAAAAAAATTGAATTCTTATACAGTATGGACTGTAAATGAGAAACCCACACATTAAATTCAGGTTATAAAATAGAATTTTTTTTTGCGAGCTATCGAAAACGGCTTTGAATAAAACTGCGATTGTTTGTTATGGAGGAAAAAAAAGAGATAAAACCGTGTGCCGACATTAAAAATTGGTGTGACCACACACTATACTTTTTCGTCATGTGAAAAATGTTAAAATACAATTTATTGTGATCGTTGTGCCCTGTTCGTCGTACTGAGAAAATATGCTGCTCTAGTGTAGGTGGCCATCACATACAGTCTCTTTCAAAAACTTTCCCAAGGACACCAGCGGTGACGTTACATTGCCTGAGGTTATAAGCAGACCAGTTTTTACCAAGACGTGTTTTCCTTGAATATTATCGTTTTAGAGAAACAAGGGTACTACGAGGTCTCTGTCAGAAAAAAAAGTGCTCTGAATTTTGTAGAAAATATTCGCCACGAAAATGAAGTTGTTGAGTATTTCTTTTGTTCGGGTAACATAAAACTGTTTATGTTTCGAATCCTCGTGTACGAGAAATAAAAAATGTACGTTTTATTTAGTCGTTAAGAAACGAATTTAGAAAAATCGCTCGTTAGTGTGCGCCTTTGTTTTAGATCAAACCTGGTAATTTTACAATGATTTCGATAATGTTTTTTTTTTTTTTTTAACAAACCCTAATATCGATATCGAAGAATGGCTACTTTGTTTTGAGATTACTATATCTTTATTTGTGTCCAATTATTTTCGAGGTAATAAAATTAAAATGAGGCTAACAAGTAAATTACTGTCTGGATACTTATTTAGAGATTTAATTGACATTTGGGTACAAGTAGTTCTGTAAAAGTAATTTCGAAAATAAAATGTAATTTCCTAACTGTCCGGAGTGAGTTTTCGGAGAAAAGGCTTAAAACCACCTAACCAAATGTTTATTCAAACACTTAAAAAGCATTCAGAAAAATTTTATTTCATATGAGTTATCTATAAAACGGTAACTTTAAAAATGTACGAGCAATATGGCAGAAGAATAAAAAAGATCCACAGATTATTGCGTATTTGCCTGTTAGGCGAAATGAAATAAGGGAGTTAACAAGCAAAACTGATAAGTAATAACACTTGTAAAAAAAACTCATATTCAAAACCAGCATGCATTGTTCATATTATTAAAAAAGTTGTGGATGTACGAAATAACAAGCCTAACGTTACCAGAATTACGATCGTTCTGTAAGCAACTTAAATCATGAATATGCAAGCATATCTTTAGATACCCGACCTAAGTTTTACAATATTCTGCGGATACAGCTTTTTTTTAAATTTCCTGTAAGACAACGAATGTCAGAAAAAAAAATACGTTAAGGGGGAGTGTTAGACCATTTCATTGTATTTTCAGTTTTTGAGTCATAACATTTATTCTAATTGTATTATCAATATTTTCTCTTCAACAAAGCATAGGCAATATTCTTTGTAAACTGCTTGACATAAATAATAATGGAATCTTTCAGTACTTTGCCATGCAGAATCATTTTTGGTTCATAAGCGTAGTTTTAAAATGATTTAATAATTCGTATATTTAGTACAGGAAAATTACAGTTACACCTGGGCAAAATTGCAACGCTGTTTCTGACTCAGGAACAATTGCTGAATAACACATCAAAAATCCCACAAAATCGGACCATGGGAACAGCCTGAAATTTTGATTGTAAAATTGCGGCAAAAATGCCCCTTATACAACCTACGAAATTGTGATAAATACATGCTATGTTAATGAATTACGATGGAAATAAATTATTTGATAAAATGCACAATACAATTATTTTAACCTATAATAATGACATAAGTTATTATGACAGCCTGAAAAAAAGGTGAATTAACTAGAACTCTTCATCACTGTCTTCATGTTCATTATTAGTTACTACAATGTTATTGC
Organism: Medauroidea extradentata; assembly: GCA_003012365.1. Taxonomy (NCBI): domain Eukaryota; kingdom Metazoa; phylum Arthropoda; class Insecta; order Phasmatodea; family Phasmatidae; genus Medauroidea; species Medauroidea extradentata. Next base: position 33,874 of record PNEQ01059369.1, read on the forward strand.
GACCACTTATTTGGCACTCCCCACAAGCTACTGAACACGGCAATCCATTGCACTTGCACCCCACATCTTGTAGTAGCACAGTTCGTCTTACAGGAGCAACAAACCACACTCAGTAAATACTCTGCAGCAGGTGGAGTATCACATACTGCACAGTAGTACGAATTGTTCTTCACATACCAACTTCATTCTTCTGTAGTGAGCCTTTCATTTGTACAAGTTTATACTGTAATTTGAAGGTACGTTCGAAAGCTGTGGTACTGTGTTGCAGAATCAGTAAGTAGTAAACAAACTCTCAGGTGTTTCAAACGATTAGCTGCCGCTACCTTTCCAATTGGCATTCTATGATGTAATGCATTGGTGCTGTCAGACATTTTATATCCATGCAACATAATCAATGCCTTTCTCCCAACTAGTTTGATATCCGATTGTTGCAACTGAACGGAATTCATGTAAATGCAGCAATTTGTCAAATGTTGTGGCCTTTCCAATGGACAAAATTCTAGAGGCACTGTCACAACCAATGAACGCTGATAAGATTTTATTTTCTGACGAAGAAACTGCAGCACGAACAATGTCCACGTCAGCATCTCCTGCTGCGATATGCACAGTACAGCCTTGCGGCCTGCTTTGTTAATGTTTAACCTATAAGGAAATAATAGCTTTCTTGTTTTTTGCATTAGTCTAAAAATTTTCCATCCCAGGAGCAAAAATTACATCCCTGATCATTTTAGTGCTGCGTCTTCTTGGGGTTCTATCCTTGATCGTAGGAGAATTGATATAACTATCAACAACAGTAATAGCATTTCCACAGGTTTTGAGAGTAAAGTCAGCATAGTCGTTTATAGCTTGGACCATATCTCACTGTTGAAAAGATTTGCCAAAGATGACAAATATTACTTATAGAAGGAGTGAGAACTGGGAGATGAAGGAATGGCATTTCTCATAGCATGCATTTCGCAATTTTGTACTTCCTGATATCTACTGGTACAATTTTCTTGATATAACTGTCACAGACATTGTGCCTCTGAATAGGAGGGCAAATATTGATCTTTGGAGTAATTGCAGCTATCATACCCATCCCATTAAAGGTATTCTCCCCGTACAAAGTGCAGACGTCATGATCAATGTAATCTGCTGCTAGAAGCACAGCAATGTTTTCTTTAGCATTAAATGAGCCAGAGGCACTTGACACCGCAGCATTCCTTTCGAATTTTGTTTTGTCACTTCAGCATAAGATGAACAGAAACCGAGATAATGGAGAGAATCAATAATGTATCCTGACCTAAAAGAGTGACGTAACTGTACCGAGAAGCAAATTTTTAAAGTGGACATAATAATCCTCTTGGGCAGATGCCTTGGACAACACTTTGCCTAATGGAACCAGTTTTGGTGGAAACATTATATCCTACAAATATTTTTGATACCAGTAATTTCAAACTGTTGGCAATATGCTCCAGAGTACTTTCTACAGTTAGGTCACTTGGAGACGGGTACAAATGTTCTGTTGAAGGGCTCATGGATTTGACATCACTTCTAATTATTTTCGCGGCAGCTTGTATCAGGTAAATCTTCTGCAACTTAATATCGCATTCTTTGGACTTGTAGTAATCACCAAGAATTTCACTAGCTGACTCCCGGAGAGTTACTATGCCCGCCTTCCCACATTCACCAGATTTTATTTCCATAGTGTTCTATAAGCTTTCTCTTCATGTGTATACATTAATATGCAGTGCTTTGGCTTCCTTGTAGATATTTCTCCATATTGATTGAATCTCCAATCTACATATGTTCCTCATCCTTTTCTTTTATTTAAGCACATGTCTGAAGGAATGCTTGATGCTGATTGATTTACATTTCTTGGTCTCCCTTTTCTCGACCTTGAATCAGTGGAGGAGTATTCGCGAGGAATACTTTTTCCAGTTCGAAAGTTTATGCTACATGTCTGATGATAGACGCAATCTGCAGCATGAGGATCATGAAGGCAATACTCCAGCGTCCTCTTACCTTAAATGCCCATTTGTCACAGCGACTATCACAACACTTTATAATGGTTTCGACAAAATCTGTTGGTCTTGGTTTCACATTCTCTGATTTAGGTTTATGTTTGGTGGAAAAGTCTACGAACGTATCACAGAAATAAAACATTGGCAGTACACATACTCTCTCCATTTAATCGAGCACTTTTTCTTTGTGTTGCTGTTTCACCTGTTGCATGTTTTCTTAATTTCAGTGGCCTTTTTACTTGAAAACCTTTTCCGACATAAAATATGCAAACTAATTTTTAGCAGCTTCAACAACGTTGTCTCTACGACCTAGGCTAGTTTAATTAAAACCATCTGCTCCTTTCTGTGAAATGGTAACAACTTCCAGTCCATTTTTAGTGTCCGCTTACAAATCACACACAACTCCCTCAGAGGTCTCCATTATTGAAGGCAAACTTCACAGTTTGAGACAAATAAATGAATAAATATTATACATTTTATTTATACGCTTGTAGATTTATCAATTCGCAACTGTCAGTTACAAACATTGTTAAAGACGTTTTACTTTTGAATTTAAAAAAATAATTTTTGAAGTTATAGTGGTATTAAACTTGCAGAACCCTAGAAAATGATGCAATGTACATGATATAATTTTTATTTTAAAATGAATAATTTGTAAAGAAAGGTCAAAACTGCCAAACATATTTATAAATCGTCTGTAAAGAAATTTTTTGATGTTTTATCTTGATCTAATACTACGCTATTTTGGAATACAGTTTTGGGAGTCTCCCCATAGTCCGATTTTGTAGGATTTTTGATACGTTATTCAGTAAATGTTCCTGAGCCAGAAACAGTTTAGAAAGCTTCTGTTTCAATTTTGCCCAGGATAATTTATTTTTCTCAAGTTTGGCTGGATTAATTATGTACTTTTGAGTAACTTAGTTTAAAAAATTGACCACTAAGAATCAATAAAGGTAGCAACTTTATAACTTGTTTGTAGGCCTACTTGGCCGCACACTTACTGAGAACATTGCTTGAGCTGCCCACCTGGAACACGGGGCCTCCACTCGCTGTTACAGCCTTTGCGCCTTTCACTGCCACAGCGTCCTGCCAAAATAAATAAATAAATAAATAAATACGAATCCTCATTATGACAAGCAACATTTCGTCCACAGCCACTACATTTATTACGTACTATGTGCTGCTATAACAATTGTACACTTTTGTCGTTAGCTGATTGGTTATTATATCGATGGCCCAGTTCAAAAGGGAAATAACTAAATAAATTTCATTTTTGTGTTTGGCTCACCGACACGTAGGCAGAAGGGCACTTTACCTAGTTGAAAAGAAAAACAACACGTGAATTCACTTGATTTAATAGCACGGCACTGTGTTATGATTGCCAGTAAATATTTATAAATTGTATTTTTTTAAGTGTTATAATTTCAGCAAAGGCAGACTATAAAAATTTTAAACACCGTATAGTGGCACCTGAACTCATGCTTCAAATAAACACCAACCAAATATGTGTTATTTAACAGATTTTTAGGCGAAACGGAAATCTTTCTATGTTCATTTTACTAAAAACTGGGATACTTAAAGATAAACGGGGCCGTGAAAGGCAAAGCATGGCGTTACATTAAGTGTTTTTAGGAAGTATAACGGGAGACGATTATTGGGTAAGTCTCCAGTAAAACTCATGATTTGAACAAGGAAGAATTATGTTAAATATGACTGGACCTACCAGTGTTCTCTGTCACAGTTGATGTCTGCACAAACACACTCAGATGACTATCAAACAACACAGAATATAAGTAACCTTTTCCCATGCGAAAAGTTAATAAGTTGTTTATATAACAGCCGAAAACTAAAATTATTATGCCATATAGACCGGACTATACTGTAGACAGGCTTAGTTGATTCGCAGCTCAACAAAATATATAACTCGGTGCCAGGGTCCATTCGCGTTGAATATACTTAAGATGTTATAAATAGTTCCGGATATGCTGCATCACTTTTCAGACTCTCATGATCAACCCTATCAGACAAAGATAAATTTCATGGCGATAGCAGGTATAATTTCGCCACCACAATGTCGGACATAAAATGAACTGAGGAATATCATCCAAGCGCTCGCCTCCTGGAATGACACTTAACTTCCGTTCAATTTGGTGTCTGTGTAGCTATTATTTCCGGTCTCGGCTACTACACAAACTTTTCACTCACTTTCGTCTGTTCAATTGTAATCATTAACCGGTTAATCTTGTTTAACTATAATTTTTCCGCAAGTAGTGTTGATGATTCAGGCTTGTTTCGGCACTATAATCGTGGCTTGGGTTTGGCACATACGTGCAAATACAAAGTTAAATTGTGTAAGTCCTTAGTATTGCATTTTATGATAAAAATATGTAGAAATAAGCAAAAACTCGTTAGCAAGTGCCTTACAAATTTCTATTGAATTAGTGTAATTGAAGGAGAATTGTTCAGATAAAGATCACTTTAGAAGATCAAGGCAAATTACCATAAAATTTTATGCAGTGACTTTATTTAAATTTCACTTAAATACGGTAGAGGGACTACGCAGTCTGCAAACTTCAACCTGGAGAGAATAATTACCACACCTCTGAAAGATTCCTGGCTCTGTGAAATTCAAACATGGATATTTGATACGTTAGGCAAATAGGGGGTCAAAGAGGAAAAAAATATGGCAATTTAAAATAAGAAATGAAAACGTCTGTATGATTTTGAAACCCGCTGTAATTATGTGTTTTTCAAGTTAAGAGAATGGTAAAAAAACTGTTGAATAATGATATATCAAGCAAAGTCGTATAAATTTAGCACGTAAACCTGTACAAGCTTAAATGTCGAATTACTTACCAACTGTTTCCAGTCACTAGGCAATTCCTTGGTGTATCCCCACGGATAAAGGAAAGCCTGAAACGTTATAGTCACGGTCTTGGAATTACTTATATGGTTATAGAAAAACTGCAGTTTATGTTTTTAACTATTTATTATTCTATGAGCCATTAAGAAACAGTATAAATACTAGCACAAGAAATGAGACTATAGTAGAGATCATATGTAGCATAATTTTCAATATAGGCCTATCACAAAATTTTACGTTTGAAGTGTATTATACAATCTTCCTTTGAACTCCCGCAAACTATTTAAAATATAAAAAGAATGTCTTTCTAGCGATTCTGTATGTCCGTATATGTGGAGAAAACTTTCAAAACCAGACATGTCCACGAAAATCGAAAGTGAGTAAAAATATGTTCTATACAAGGTTGGTAAATAGCACATGATTTAATTAAAATAATTACGTGTTCCGTTTAAAAATCTAGCGAAAATTTGTGTTTTCAATCAAAACCGCACATGCCCACCCCACTGAAATTATGCATTCAAAACAAGGACACTACAGCTGTTATCCACTCCCTAATGAGAAAAGCTTATATCTGAATTTGGTCAGATCTAGGACTGATCTGGACCAGATATGAATTAGTGTACATTTGCCTATCCCTGGTGCCATATCTGGCCAATTTCAGATCTAGCTAGATCTGGCCCAGATACACTTTTTTCATATGGGCTGGAAAGTGTACAGTTACGAAATGTCTCCTCTGACAAGTTTGCTGTCTTTAAAGCAAAACGAACACATTATATTAATTCGTAACTAGATATCTCTCATATATAAAATTCTCGTGTCACAGTGTTTGTTTCCATGCTCCTCCGAAACGGCTTAACCGATTTCAATGAAATTTTGTATATACATTCGGTAGGTCTGCGAATAGGTTTTTATCTATTTTTATACTTCTAAGTGCCATTGTTTAGTAAATATTTTTAATTTAATAATTTTAGAACCCGGTCGATAATTGTGTAAGTGATAATTGATCAGTCATCCCCACGAGCTGATACCAGTCTATCCCCACCAGGTATCGCTGCTCTATTACTATTATTATTTATTAATTTATTTATTATTAGACCTCTTCCACTTATATACCACATCCTTACACACTTGCAATAAGTTATTTATGTGACTAAACAACTTTTGTCGGGGCAGCTAGTATGACCATAATTCTCTTTAATAACGAACTAAATGTGGTATTTACACATGTCATATTCATAAACATTATTTGAGAGTGAAAAGTGACGTACGTTAATAAACCTGCCATACCTCATTTTCAGTAGTAAGTGCCCTCATAATTTAGAAAATTTACTGAAGTTATGTAAACCAGAGTATTGAAGGGATGTTTGAACATCTCGTTGACTACCGTAAGTCAAGAGATGGTACAGACTCCAGTTCGCAGTCAGGGCGTCTTATTTCCTAATGCTTGCTTTCCGCCTGTCACGTGGAATAAAATTTACCGAGATCAGGCTCAGAGCTGAAAACTGACGTGCGACCAATTACGCTACAAACATTCGTTCCTACCAGTGATAATTTGGACCTGGAGGTCAGAACTTGTTGAGGGTTGGGCGTTTTTAGTTTTTCTTTGTTACTGCGTTCATTTTCCTCCTGTAAACGTGTACGTATGACACAATATACGCTATGTATACTCACTGTTACCAATGAAACAATTCGTGGTAGATCGTCGAGATGCGTGAGGTAAATTTTTCAGCATTTTGCGCATTTTTAAACTAATATTTCAAAAACCAGTGTTAAACGCCACGAAACCGTTTATTTGCGGTTTGCTACTCTGTGAATGACGGTATTTTTTTTTTTTTTTTTTTTTTACAATTCTCCATATTTTTAACAAGGGAAATACACAGTTATGACACTAGCATTATGCAGGAAAACTGTGGTTTACGTCCAGTACAGTGAAGGTCACCATGAATTAAGGTAGCTAGTGTTCAGGATTTACTAATATGCATGTTAATATGTGTGCGTTTATGTATAAACATGTACGTATACACGCATATGTATAATTACACACATATATGTGCATATATATGTATATGTGTGTATATGTATATACCAGCACCATAAAAGTTGGCAGCACTCCCGTATTTCCAAGTCATGAACTATGGTATGCAAATCAATCTAACATTATGTACTGCAACTGCGGGATGTTATGTGCTTCTCGCAGGAATCGCTGGTAATTTTATTTTTTTTAAAGGAAATAGCTCTTTACTCCTGGAACGTGCCGGGATATAGAGGATTTAACCGTATTACATTTTTAGTTAAATTGTTGCATGCAATTTGTTGAATCAAATGTAGCTTAGTTTCTTTTCCAAGACTCAACCAAGCTTATAAGTCAAAGCAATTTACATTATACACATCTGAATGTATAAGAAATTGATAGTTTGTTGTTTGGATGTTGTTTTTTCAGACCACCCCCAAACTTTATGTTCAGTGCTCAGAAAGAACACTCATCGAGTCATTAACAGCAACAAAATGAATTGAAGATTATGGCAAATATATTTCCTTGACGAATGATTTTTATCTTCAGTTAGTATCAGCTCACAGCCCCAATAATTTGGTTACTTTTTGATACCAGCGGTGCTGGAAACTTCAGAACTCGGAAATTACGTGAGTAAAATGAAGCGACAAAATTTTAGTTGGAACTCCCTCTATTTTTCTTCTGATAAATTTTCGACATGCAAGTTTTTTTGGCTAATGATTGCAGTGGAGAAATAAATAAATTTAACACTGTTGGTTTCAAGTTCCTAGATAATTTATATGTTTTACGGCGTGACTGTACTTCTTTACGTGGTTCGGCTAGTACTGCTTTTTGACTCACTCTAAAAAAACTTTTAGAATACGGACGTCGCAGTTAAAACCCAAGTGGATTAAAATTTTATAATCAGAATTACTGGCTAGCAGAAATTTTGAACCACACCGGTAAATAAATCTCATGATGTCAGTTAAGGCTGTTCAAGTATACCCAAAATCTTTATCTGTGATTTGAGGAGTTTACGTAGTTTTGTTAAAATCATGAATCTGACTGAAAAGTAATTATTGTGTACTTTTTAAAAATATAACTAAGAAGATTTTAATATGAAACATTCTGCAACACAAATTTCAAGAAATTATTTCATTACAACGATATGCACTGGTTCAAGTGTTCCTCGAGCCATAGCAACACCGTGAAGAAATTTCTCTGGAATATGATAATTCGTTAGGTTTAAATCAGTGTTTTATTTTTGACTACGTTTCACTTCGAACTGTATCATAAATTTTAAAATGCAATTACTCGCAAACCTTTTGGCAGATTTCCAAGAAACTTCTTCATCGTATAGTGGTTTCTTTAATCTTCATTGTAAGATGCAGATCAGCATGATTATATTGAACAATTTGGAATTTTTTTGAAAATCATAACAAAAATCAAATTATCATAGTTATCCTAATCATTTTTCAAAAAAATTCATTTTGATAATTTTTTTACACTTCTCTCGATCTCGTACTCAGTAAAATAACACCATATATCATATTGAAGATATAGAAATTAGTTTGGACCTCTTGAACACCCTTAACCGAAAAAAAGTATATGTGTTTCGTGTTTCGAAGGTATTTCGTTAAAGTGTTACAGATTGTGAAAGCTAACTACGAATTATGAAAATTAGTTACGAATTGTTTTAAGCTAAATAGGAATTCTAATCACATTAAAGATAATAATTGGAAAACCCATTTTAACAAATTTTTATTGCGTAACGTGGTCATTGTTTAGTGTATTTTTGTGATCTTTAATTTTTGTAAGGACGTTAATTGCTACCGGCTATTTATATTTATATATACATATATTTGAACCCCTCACTTAAAACTACTTTTTTGAACAACGTTAGAATACTTTTTTTTTAGATGAAGCTGACATAAAATCAATGCGTCAGATAATAATCCCGTTTTTAGTAATTGAACAAATTTACCTTTGATTATACGTACTTGTCCATAGCTGTGAAAGGAAATGTACAGCTTTATTCTCGCTGTGTTAGCGATGAGATACCGCGCTATAGCTTCAGACTCAGGCTCGGATAGAGGTGATTTACCCGCAAAACGGTTGGAACACGGGTTCTTACTGGAGCCAGCTCCTAAACAGTTTAAACAAGTGTTAATGCTTACAACGTAGGCATATAATATCGAAAGTAAAAATGAAGTAAAGTAATATAAGACAATCGCATGTAATAAAGTACAATTTCGTGTCCAGTGACGCTTTCCTCATATCACATAATTGCAAAAAGCTTTGATTGTGTTTATGAAATAGACTAGTATAATGATACATTATAAAGCTAGTGTTATTTATTGAAGTTTAATAACCGCAAATATGTAGATATACAATCAAAGTTAAAAAGATTATTTCTTAAGAAAACGATTTTTGAAAATATAATACATCAAACATTAAACGAACATTTTACATGAAGGCTAACTACTAAATACATTTATTTATACATTTATCACTGAAGAAATATATTTTCGTTTACAGTGTTTCAGCATTTTTCAAGAAATTTGAGCAATTGTATTATATGGTAACGTAAAAGAATGATTTCAAACTATGTTTTAATGTGAATTTTATTCCTTTGTTTTTGTGCAAGACAAAGTCTATTAAGAATATTGCTGCTACTTAGAATTTCGTACCCGCTGTGTTATAAAATGGTACTAGAGTGTCAACTTGAACATGTCAAAACGACTACAAAGTGCGTAAATTTACTGTGTAAAATTCTGATTAGTTATCAGCTTTTGCATCACTTTTAAAACATCTCTGATACATTTTCATCTGAAGGTTATAAGAGGTCGGCAATAAATGTCACGGTAATGTACGTCTTTTTTTAGTATACGCGTACAATTATGTTGCTAACATGCACACAATTTTAAAGCTTAGGTTCTGTGCCATACTGCTATGCAGAGAAAAGCTTATTGCAGAGACTATAGTGGGCTTCGAAGTACTTTGTAGGTGACTCAGTATTTCCAAGTTGAATTACTTAAGGGTGTGGGGATGAAACATCTATAACATTATATCGCCACTCTGCAGGGACACATTAGCGTGCACACCTATGAGTACACAATACTGCACACGAGATCGTCTTAAAATGATTATTGATAAATGTGTTTCGGAAGATGAACCACACACATAACGAACCCATAACCAGCAGACGCTTACACATTGTTCCAGTTTTGCAACTAAACAACTAGTAACTAAGTATATGGTTCGCTCGAACAATTCTAATATAACAAGGTTCGTTACCTAGGAGAAGTTACACGCTAAAAAACTAGAATAAATAATCATCTTAGTATACTGTATCAGGTTATGTAGCAATCTAGTTTGTGGCAACTGGAACTCAGAAAGGGCCACTGTCAGACTGCACATTTTATACAAGTCTCAACGATTGTGATAGATAAATTTGCTAGATTTGCATGTAACGAAGCTGTAATGCTCTCTTACACAGTAGCACATAGTTATGTGTATCAGCAACAGGATGAAGACGAGCTAGCAAAGAAGTTACACGCCAAGGCGGGAAGTGGCAAAAACAAAGGCATTGCTTATTCTTTTCGGATTTGGCAAAGTATCCTTCTACGATCGTCTTAAAGGTCAATTTAGAATCACAAGGTCCCACTTGTGAGACTTGGTTTGTTTTTTGTCGTTTATTAATCCAATTTTAGGTTAGTTTGGTTCTGAAACATCGCTAGAAGCGTGGATCCGTTAATAAACTTAATAAAGTGAAAAAATTGTCATGTAAGTAAAGCACAAGTGACCAGTTGCACTATTGGCTTTACAGAATGCCAAAGACGCACAATGGACTCAACACTAGTGTTGCTTTGGAACGGTGACGGAGAACCAAGAACATTTTATTAGTAGAGACATGCCAATTTCGCGTTGTTTTCTGACAACCGACGACTGCAATGTGTTGCTCTCTCGCTCGCCATCTTCCACTGGCCTACAATATCGTGTATTGTAGTGGGGAACACTTTGAGTCAATAATTAAAAGTTCTACGGTAACGAGACTAACGGCAAGCAAACCATTCAGATACGAAGACTGTTGAATAATGAAACCACGAATTGTGCTTGAGTATGTACAAATCAGTGGAGCCTAGTCTATTACCAATTAGTAACGAGAATTTTTCATGTCTATAATTATTGTGAGAGACAGGACACTTTTGTGAAAATATTTTTGTACCAGCTTGTTAGAATGCATTACGTCCACATCTGCAGCTCTAGTTCATTGTTAACGGCAGCTTGTCTCTGTTCAGGGTCGTATCTTATATGACTGTGCAAATCATAACTAGGTTACTGCGACACCACACGTCTTTGATTGGCAAGTATAACCTCAAGACTCTGGACGCTAAACGCTGACCGTAACGTAGAACTGCACAGGAGCACGTAATGCTTTGAAAAATTTCAGTGAAGAAAATATTTTTCACAAAAAAGTTTGGTCTTTATTTAAAAGTGCAGTTTGTGACAACTGAGCGTGTGACTTCAGAGAATGTCAAAACCACGCTTACGTCGAAAACTGACACTCCAGGTAAGCAATGGTTACAAGTGATTTCATTAGTTTATTTACGTTTTTTACCAAATAAATGCCAAATTGATACATCTAAATATGTCTTTGTTACATAGAAACGCCTTCAGCCTCGAGGAATTTAGTAAGTAGTGGGCTGAAACAGAACTTTTTTTTTTGTTAGAGAAATGAAATGGACTGGTGATTCAGTTACTTATAAGTGTGAACTCCTTATAACAAGCGTGTTATGTCTTCGTACCACATGGAGGAATGCTATTCACTGGTCATAATATCTCCGGTAAGAGTGAAGTTTTGAAGTTATCGAAGTAATGCGAATTAAAAGAGCAACTAAAATGAATAAAGTATACAACTTAATTTTGATGATTATGGAAATTGATTGTGATCTGATGCATTTGGCCATTACACAGCTACATAAAGAAGATATACAGCTGTACGATAGTCACTAAATTGAATAAATTCTGTAATGGAAAGTAATAAGGATTCTTAGAGTATCGACCCGCGTGTGTGTATATATGTGACTGTTATTTACTTAATTGTTGATGTATTTTGGTTTGTTTAATGCAACGATACAAGAAAACCATGAAACATTATAATAGATTCAATTAAAATGTTAATGCGACCGATCATAGAACCTCCTGAGTGAGATTAAAGTCAGGGTCACCATGTAGGTAAACATCATTTTAGAACACGTAAATGATTTTTTTCTATACCTTACCTCCCCAATTCATATCAAAATTTCGGTTGCAATCAACTCCGAAGCAACGTTTGTTTGAAGTAGGTGCTCGATTTTTCCTCCACAATCGATCCTGAAAAAAAATCCAAATAACCGGTATATTGTATGTAATTCAATTCCAATAATGTGGATGAGTGTGTTTTATGGAAAACAGAGCATGCCAAGTTATTACTTATCTATTACACTTAGAATATCAAGTTACGTGTGCAAAGAAAGTATAAATTGCAGTTCCAGAAGTTCTAATATTCAGTACATATTTCGGCAGTAAAGGTTTTTTTATTAACAAGAAAAATAGGCGGTTTCAATTTTTTCCCCGCAAGAAATACACAAACCATCTAGGTTAGCTACGTCACTCTTAAAATCCTGCCTTTTATAGGAGAGTTTTTTTTGTAACGTATGTAGACACGTACAAAATATAACTATACATATTATAGAATATAAAATGCCACTACCTTGATATCGACCAAGGAGTAACGACATTAAAAAAAATTATCACTGGACTCTGCTGGGCTCTACAAATGTGTCCAACACTTTTTTACTGAGCAAATAATTATTAATCACTGTATTGTATGTATTACATCTTAAAATTAAATAGAAACATGTACTCACAGAGTATCATGGAGGTTGATAGCTACACACACGAAAAGGACGACATATTTTGCGCGGAAGCGTGAATCGCTACGTTTCGCCACGCATGGCTTCGTCGGGCGAAGAGAAGACACTGTACTGCAATATGGCGGACGGTAATTGGTTAACCTAGCGGCCAGGAAGTGAACTAGAGAGGCAGGCGGCAGATTTGAAAATGAATTGTGGTTATCGGAGGTTGAGACCAGGTGGCTGTCTGGATTTTGTTATGTATTGGTGGGTCAGTTCCCATCGCCTTAGTTCTGGATTATTGATGGATGGTGTTAAGGCTTTTACCACTCTGGTTGTGTAGCAGGAATCAAAATCTAGATTGTGGGATGCTGCATGAGCTGCAACTGGCTTGTCTAGTGAGTCCACATTGGTACCATCTAGGGCCTTTTTGGTGTCGGTCCTGTGGCCATTCATCCTCTGCCTGAGGGTGTTGGTAGTGAGGCCAATGTACTCAGCCGAGCAATGTTTACACTGTAACTGGTAAATGAGGTTCTCTGTGGCACAGTTGTAGCTGCCCAGGATGGGGTAGGTTTGGTTAGTGAGTCGGCTATTGAAAGACGTGGATGGTTGGTATATGACACAAGTGCCGTATGTATGTTTGTTTTCGTGTATAACTGTATAATGTATATATAAATCAGCCTGACAGTAAATGTATGTAACATGTGTAATAAACGACTATAGTCGGTTCGGTATAAAATGAGCACTCAAAAAACCTTGCTAAAGTTATATTTCCCGCTAATGTGTATCTTTCCGCGCGTAACGGCTAACGACGGGAAATGTCTAACCTCACTGATCACGTCACTTGACGTTTGCGCATGTAAGATGAATTGTGCAGTCAGTAGGAATACATACAGTTTGATAAATAAAGTTACTTATATAAATACAGTTATGTCGATTTTGGTTGCTCTTGTTTCAGTACGGTTGTGCTTAAATATGAATATACATATAACTATATTGCGTAATTTCGTTGCCAACCATACAATCAGAAAGGAAACTAGAGATAATGTTGTATTACATACTGTAATAGCTAGTGATATTTTTTTTCAAAAGTTAAGTGTTTAGTGCTCGCTTTATTCCGAACGACTTATGCACAACTAAACTACATGGTTCCGAAACCCGTGATCATAGTTGAACAACATTAAAAGTGAAGTAAAGAAAATTGCAAACAACTCGGTGGTCAGTTTGAAACCACCTTAATATTTATCTGTGTCGGAAGATGGAATGCCTGCAACGTGGAAATCGTGGTTACAACAGTATAATTGGTATGCAACAGCATCTAACCTTGGTAAAAAGACTCCGCAGATTCAAGTCACAATGTTTATGACGGCGATCGGACTCGATGCATCTTATATCTTCAACACATTCTCCCTCACTCAGGCAGAAGCACGGATCTCAGCACAATAAAAAACAGATTTGATGCTCATTTCGCACCAAAATCAAATGTCACATACGAAAGGTACATTTTCAACAAAACTTAACCTCGATAATTAATCAAGGGAAAAAATTTGAGTTTTGATATTTGTACGATAGCTTACTTCGAGATAAGTTAATGGTAGGAACTGCCAGTGACAATATGCGCGAGAAGATTTTGGCGGTAGAGTCACTCACATGTAATAAAACCGGAAAAATCTGCAATGCAAGTGAAATGACCAAATAGAAATGGGACGGAGGACAAAAACAACCTTACCATCCTGTGAAAAACTCTTGCAGCCAGGGCTAGTAAGAGGTGTCCATGAACATTTCATGGCATTCAAAAATACACAAATTGACCAGTTCAACAAAAACAAAAAGCAGTCCAACCAACTAAAAGCATCACAAGAGGTTCTCTACCAGGAAACACATAAACAGCGGGTCTAGGCAAAACTGATAGCACACGTATCCAACGTGAGGTCTTATCTATTAAACACACTCAGGGGGCAATATCGACGGAACTCATGGTTCTTCAAACCAAGAAAGCTTCCAGTGATTGGCCCACAGTAATGGAGATTGCCGCACTAGTCAGAGACATTTTCACTTCCATTCAGTCATCAAGAGGAGTTATAGTCACAGTAACCTCGACACTAAACTCTCCAGTAATGCTTACGCCAGAACATGAAGCTCTGCTTCACCGAGACAGCACACGAAACACCTCTCCAGACTTTCGGGGTTTCAGTAACGAGGAAAACCTTTCTGGCATCCCAGATAAGGTGCGTAATACACCAGCGTCGACTATGACACGCAGCGAGAGGTGTTTCCTCCTCAGAAACTAGATTTGTGAAATTTCAAGTTAGAGTGTAGGTAAGAGTAGAGGGCAGGTTTCTTCACACTTGTGGCACTTCATATTTCTACAGTTAAGTGAAATAATAGCTCTATCAAAACAGTATTTTGTGTACTTAACGTTGGGTGTATACTGTGTACTTATAAACATAATTGGCTCTGAAATGCATGTTGACATTTATAGAATTTGTAACGTTGCTTGTCTGAAGGTTAAATCAAGGTACTAGCAAGCAAAAAAGGGGAGATGCAGCCGAGTATAGTTTAGTTCATAGAGTTTGGCACGATTGGTCAACAACAGATCACGAACTGAACGGTTTGTATTGTATGTGTGTTTGTTTTCGTACACAATTGAATATTGTATACATAAATCAGTCTGATATTAAATTTATGTGACATGTATAATATAACGACTACACAAATAAACTACAGCAACGACACGAATGCAAAGTAACGCTGGACTCTGCTGGGCTCAACAAATGTGTCTAACATGAATTTAATGAGCAAATGCTTATTAATCACTTGACATGTAACTTCAATATAAACCTTATTCAGGCAGTATATATTTTTTTTGTGAACTGGACCTATAGTGAATATAAGACGGCGATAATAGGCTCCTGCGCATTTAACAAAAATATCATGTGATCGTAGGCAGGATGTTGTTATGTATAAATTGACCATGCGCCAATTATAAGTATAAGTAAAGTATACTTAAAATTTGTCAAATTTGAAACATTACTACAAAAAGGTAATTTAATCCTATAAAGACAACATTTAAAATATCAGGATAAGGGAATAAAATACTTTTTGTAAGATTGTTTTAGTGGTGAAGAGTATTTCATACGATACTTACAATTGGGGCATAGTCGGTTGATGCATAACACAGTCCAGTTATGAGATTATAACATAGAAGAACTGTTTTAGTGTAGAATATTGTGGCCAAATGATGAAGAAAATCGCTAGGTAGGTGCTTTGCTTGTAGGAAATCTATTTGCTGGTAACTATGGAAGATAAGGATTTGCTAGGTTTACGCATAGACGAAGCCTTTAATACAGTAGTCACACGATATACGGCATACGAATTCGAAATGTTTCTCATAAAACAGTAAACAAATACAAACTAGCATAAACATTGGCTGTAGTTATATAAACACGTCCTCCGTATTGTACACGTCAGCGGTCACGCGATCGTAGGAACAACATATACATTTTTGAATCAGGATTTTGCTACTGCGCATCCCGATCAGCACTCTACATATAGATTCACTCTACCTATATATTCTCTTTACGGGGCCTATACAGAGCTCTGTCACAAGAAAACCGTAAATGCAATGAAAAATTCTCAATTAAATAAATTTTTGATTCGTAAACTTGCAGATAGTTCCTGTAATAGTTGAGTATTCCATATATCCCTGATTGTGACAGAAGGTCAGATACACGATAATATCAAAAATGTCTGCTGTAAGACTAACCTGTTGTATGTTTCTGCACGAATATTAAAGAAATTACTATTAAGCATTAAAAAAACAGCGCACTTATAGTTCTTCATTACTTCATTACTTCACTACAACATATTGACAAATTTCGGACTTAATAGGACTCATTTGTTCTTACTCTGTTCAGTAGCTGCACTATAGAGTTATGAATAAATTATTAATAACACGTTTCATGACCATAACTATAAAATTTCAAAATTTTTCTATAACTACCAGCTAACCATACATATTCCAAAAAATACGATTTTAACTTATACTGTCCAACATAGTAATTACCACACCATAAACTTTCATTGTAGTGCCTTGAAACCTTAAAACAGGATATAAAAACGTCAGTATTGTATTTGTTTAACATTTCTTGCCATTCATACAAATTGCGACAAGAGCGTGAGTTGAAATCTTAAACTTAACGACAGCAATTAATAAAATTGAAACGTTTACATGGTATGGAAACAAACAGGATATAAGCTTGTCCTTGCATGGTGTTGAGAAGAAGTACTAATTGTTCTGGTTGTGCAAATGTCTTCAAGAAGAACATGTGTATCGTCGTAGTAGGACCAGAGGAGAGAGAAGAACGTCAGAATGAACAGTTCATTTCAAAGATGTCATGCTCCCACTCTCCACAAATACCGACATTTTTGCTCGCTTAGATTTCAACACGACGGTCTGCTTAGCTCCCATCAGTTGAGTCAGGTTTGTTATTCAGCCGTCCGTCACAGAGGCTATGTTTTAAATCGAGCCATCGTCACTATCGCTTGTTATATTGGAATGGTGTCCCACTGAAGCTACGCGAGTTAAGAGTGAGTATAGTCACCATTTTGAATTTTGTGTCATAATTATTCTTCTGGCTAAATTCATGGCACTTAAACTGAAATACAGAACAGAATCCATTTATTGATATTATTTAAACACCGTATTTTTATTATTTTTTTTATTTTCCATTACTGTTGTTACAGATCGAATTCCAGTTAGAAAATTCTCATTAATTTCTTAACTGCAATTCGATCAGTAACAGTAACGGAAAATAAAGAATTATGGTGTCTAAAATTCTATCAATATTTATTCTATTCTGTAGTCAAGTTAAAGTTCCATGAATTTAGCCAGAAGAAAAGTTATGACACAAAACATAAAAATTCAAGATGGCGACTATCACTAACTCTTAATGAATGGGACGGTGTAATCTTCAGACATGAATCCTGTTTCAGTTTCACCAAATAGCGTACAGGGACGGTGTGCGACGGCAGCGCATCACACCCCTGAGAGCTGACCTGAAGGTTTACTTACAAAGATGAAGCGATGGAATGCGAATGGTGAGAGAAACATGAGCACACAGAGGAAACACGTGGGAATACGAAACGTGCACCACGTTTCCCACGTGCGAAAAGCCGGGATAAACGCTGCCGGAAATTGAGCCCGGCTTGCCGTGTTGAGAGAAGAGTGGTCTGGCCATCACACCGCCGTGACCGTGTCTCAACAATAATGAACATCTTGTGAGAGTTACCTGGCCATCGAGCGAATCCCTGGATCGCCGCACACAACCTGAACGTGGGGTCATTGTTCGAAACAGTAACAGCATCAACAGCTACTCATCTCCACCACGCATTGCGCGCACATTAACGACCCACCATACGCAATTCCGATCAGCTTTTTGTTTTGTAAGATGTTGCAGATACGTCCTTGGCCATCCATATTTCCCGATTTCTTCATAACTGAAAATCTATTTGATGTGCTGGTTAAATAACCATCCAACCTCACAAAAAAAAAAAACTGACTCAGAAACCAATCGAAACGAAACGATGAGATACAGTTGTATGGAGGCATCACTTCGTACTGATCATTATGAATTCTCCACCATTTTAGGTGCCATGTCTGTATGTGAAGATTAAATAACTTGCTCGACGTGTGTATGACTATATGTGCATGCAGTTTGGTCTGTTATCAGCATTCATCGATTACACATTTCCTCGTCAGATAGTGTATTAACGAAGGGGGAAACTATTTTAAATAAATGAACATTCATGAAGCTATGATATAACAATAATAAGTACAGAACGTGTCATAATTATATTAGGATCAGAATCAGATTTTTTGTGATCAATTTTCGTTACCTAAAGAGTACGAAAATCAAGTTCTAGTTTAGTGCTCACCATTTTCCTAACAGCATTATTCTTAAATTGATACAATGAGTTAGCTCACTAGAAGGGAGAGTTTCTATCACATCAACCAACGAAACCATCAGGATCTTCCATAAAAAAACCTCTAAATTACGCAAATTTAGGCAGGTCACAATTATTATGTTTATTCAGAAGTTTCAGCCTTTTGAGATTAAATCCTTAGTGAAAGTTCTTTCCTACCCTCGTGGCGTCTTCTTTATTCATTCTTCAGCGCGGAAGTACGAAAAATCCTTTCAGTAGTGAGGATTTTTAAATTCTGCTGGGCACATAGCCTGTTCTTGAAGTGGCCGTTTCCTCACGATTAAATTTTTATTCATGACTGCGCATCACGAAGATAAATTTCTTAACGTTTTCACAAGCCAAGACGACGGTATTTTTGTATTTAACACACGTACAAGAAGTCTCTCATTAGGCGCTAACGCAACATTTTAAAGGATTATGCAGCTACATGCCTCCAACCAGATCGTTATTACAATAAAAATGCATAATCGCAGCTGAAAACACTTATCCGTGAAATAGAAAATTTCTATAAGGGGCAATATTTGTCACATTAGTCAACGTATTTAATTTGTTTCATAGATATGAAATACTGAAATATAAATAGTGGTTTCACAAACGTTAAATAACTTCGTATTTGAAACATTATGTTAGCTAATATACACTGTACTTATACTCGTAATAATACTTAAACAAAAAATTAAAGAGCATATATCTAAATCACAATTTTAAAAGAATACAAAAGAAAATTGTAAGTGGGCTTTACTTTACTACAGTAAAACTGAAGTATCAAGCTGAAGAGAACTCGTACTATAACCATGTAAGAAGTACGAATATCAAAGTTGCTGATTTTGGGTGCAAAAATAAATTAATTTTGTTGCTTGTCTATAGATGACAAAACAACTCACTCTAATTATCGTGCTCGGCTTCTGGAAGTTAGTAGTATTTATTAACCGTTGCCGTTTTGCTTCTTCTTCTTCTTCTTTATTTAATATTCGGTATTACAACTGCTTTTGCACTTTACGTTTTTTACTTAAGTTTCTATATTTTTTGAAAATTTTGTTATTCCTTAGCTACTTTAGATACGAAGTTTCAGCGTATTTGATGTAGGTAACGACTTAATTTTGTCAGTCAGATTGAAGACGGGTGAACAGATGTCAGCTTCCACTGAGACAAGCTCGTCTAAAAAACATTCTGTGTTATTCAGTGTCGTAATATTTGTTTGGGCTATTGATTTACCTCGGTAATTTTTCGTACTAGAATTTTTAATTTTATTTATTTTGTTATATCTGGCAACTCCTCATGGAATTTACTATGCGACACACACACACGTGGTGAAAAGATTTTTGCCCCACTTTGTTTCAGTGCCTTACGTGCACACCTGCAGCTCAACTTAATGGCTATTAACAAGAATCTTTTGTGCAGAGTTGTTGTTCATTTGACCGTGCCAATCAGTATTTGGTTAACAGCGACACATCAGGTCTGTGATTTGCGGGTTTAACCTCAAGACGCTGGGTGTTACGGCATCCAATCACTGACCACAAAGCCGAGCTGCAGGTGCGCACGTAAGGCACTGAAACAAAGTGCTGCAAAAATCTTATTGTGAAATTTACCCCCCCCCCTTTCTCACTCACTCACTCACTCTCTCTCTCTCTCTCTCTCTCTCTCTCTCTCTCTCTATATATATATATATATATATATATATATATATATA
>PNEQ01059373.1:0-14689 GCA_003012365.1 Medauroidea extradentata
TTTGGCGAGCCTCGCTCTACCGGACATTACCGCACCGCGCCACTTAGCGATCCCATCACGGCCACACACCTCTACAGGGAGTATACTGGCGGTGAGGAATGTACTTCTCCCTACAGTTGTGTGTAACAAAGCCAAGTAGCTTCTTTGGCGAGCCTCGCTCTACCGGACATTACCGCATCGCGCCACTTAGCGATCCCTTCATGACCGCGCACCTCTACAGCGAGTATACTGGCGGTGAGGAAGGTACTTCTCCCTACAGTTGTGTGTAACAAAGCCAAGCCGCTCCTTTGGCGAGCCTCGCTCTACCGGACATTACCGCACCGCGCCACTTAGCGATTCCATCACGACCGCCCACCTCTACAGCGAGTATACTGGCGGTGAGGAAGGTACTTCTCCCTACCGTTGTGTGTAACAAAGCCAAGCCGCTCCTTTGGCGAGCCTCGCTCTACCGGACATTACCTCACCGCGCCACTTAGCGATCCCATCACGGCCACACACCTCTACAGCGAGTATACTGGCGGTGAGGAAGGTACTTCTCCCTACCGTTGTGTGTAACAAAGCCAAGCCTTCTCTTTTACGTGTTCCACACTACAGGTTACTAACGAGCTTTGACGCAAAGCTATTTCAGTCCACCCTGGAATCTTAATTTTTTGCGATGTAGCAAACCCATTAATAGTAAGTGTACTTTGCATTATTTTTCTGCATTAATTTGCCTTTTAGCTTAATATATTGGTAATAAATGTGAGCGATATTGGTAAAGGTGTTCTATTTTTATTTTGATAATAATGCAGGTTTTCTGAAGTGTATTCAGAAAAAATTTAGTTTTGTTTTCAAACTCAGTTCTTTGCTGAATTACCAAACTGGTTCTCTGGTGTACCCCTAAGATGTCTGTGGAGTGGTTGAGGTTAACATGTAATAGTGAAGTTTATTGCCATTGAATAATTGAGAAAATAATATCTTGTAGTGTGTTTATAACTTCTTATTCTATTTTATCTTTTATTATACAATTTTAATATGTGCATCAAGCTGCACTTTTTAACCAACACTCACTCTAGGTTTTGTCTTACTCCCTCCCTTTTTTTCTCCTTCACAGTATATTTCCTATAACTTTCCATATTTTTTTTCTTCGTGATTTTCAACATATCTATAGTACCTGACAAAATTCTGAAATTTGACATCCCATTTTCAAAATACAACTCTTCTTTTACTTTTTTAAGCAAAAGTATTTATTTGATAATATACTATATTCGACGAATTTGCACACACCATTGTTCAATTATTTTCTAGCTATATTATTAATGTCGTTTGACGTTATATAAGATTTTGATTCAAATCATTAATTTTTTTTTTAGTAGAACACATTTCATAAATTAGTAATAGCATATAATTCCATATTTTATTGGATAGTGTTTTGTCTCGTGTTAATTTTCTGAATGCCAATCCTGAGGGCATGCCTTCGTAACATAATCGGTTAGACGGCTGTCTACGGTGCAAGAGGGCCTGGGTTCGAATCCCGGCATAGATTTTGTGTTGACCCTTCACCCCACTTCACTCTCATCGGGTCGTCAAATGCAGTAGGTTCCGGTGTCAGAGATTGTGCCTCAGAAGTTCATAACACTGGAAACAATTTTGTCTAAAACGTAGGCTAAAACTATTGTCTAGGGTTACTATTGTTTAATTTTCGCAAATTGGCTTCAAGAAACCTACAGTTATAGATAAATGATTTTAGCGTTGAATTATGTACCACATCCTCTTATGTCTGAGAATTTTAAATGGCAAGACAAAAACATGGGAAAATATTTTCCTACAGACATCAGCCAAACACAAATCAACATTTGGTGTGAAATTCTACCTCGTTCTAAGATTGTTCCACCAATAACCGTTGGCTGTGTTCATTCAGCTTTCATCCTTATTTACTCACCTGCTATTGATGGAGTAACACCATTTACAAAACAGGTGTCTCGCAGCTGGCTTTCAACAGCAATAATGATGAGTTCAATAGCTACTTCGACGGCAATTATTGTTCTGCTAGACGGTTGTTATTTGTTCGGAGCACCACGCATTGCGTGCGTGCACAGTTGTATTTGGAACACACGCCACATACGATGTTTTCCCACCTGCTGTCTTCTTGGGTTATCAGTGCGGCATAGTTTATAAGGTCATAGTATATAATAAAGCTAATTTTAAGTTATAATATTTTCATAAAAAAATACTAGGTTTATACAACACCGCAGCAGTATCGGCCCAGAAAACCAACACTAAGACAGCAAAACAATCCAGAGTCACGTTTCTGTGACGTCTAGGCTTGTGTATGTGAAGTCATTGTTTTTTTACTAGTCTCGTAGGTAATTTTGTCTTTGTCTATGATATTTCCTTTGTTAATGTTATTGCCTTTGTCTGCGTTATTATCTTTGTTCATGTTAAAGCCCTTTGTTTATGTTAATGTCTTTGCGGTTATATGACGTTTTATGCTGTTTATATTTTCGTTGGTATTCGTTTATAATTAGGTTATTCGTTATAAAATTTGGTTTCAATATTTGTTAATAGTAATCGAATATAATACTTAGTTTTTCAACTTCCTCATTAGCCTGTTTGCGATGACAGTGCGAGGGCTTAGTTAAAAAAACTACCCTTTATTATACATATCTTTGCAAAAATTTTAGTCAATGCAATTTGAGTTTGAAACGTTATATCGTGTGTATTTAAAAGATCTAAAATAAATGATTTTGATAATTTTGCGATGGAGGACTACATTAACTCAAACTAAACATATGCTAAATGGATATTTGTTATTAATAATAATCCAATCACAAATGAAAAATATAGCCTATAACTAAAGTTACAAACGAACATAACGACTCAATTCTTCCACTTGTTTTTCACTCTGAGGGCGCAAGTTTATATATATATATATATATATATATATATATATATATAAAATTAAAAATATATTAATCGCGAATAAATAAATATCCTAAGGTGTTGCAATCATGAACATTTGGTAGGCTTTTACCGAAACCAAAAGAAATTTGCCAAACTTGCTTTACGATAAGCAATAAAAAAACCATAGAGCCGCAAATCAGTTGATCAAAAATAAAATTATGTAAGAATAGGCTACTGTTTTTTACTACTCAGCGTTTGTAACTTTTTTTTTGTGATCTGAATAACGCCGTCTATCAAAGGCGTGCTGTGGAAAAAATATTCGCTAAAACTTTATTTCAACTGGCGAATATATATTGTTAATCCAACGTTGATTATGGTCATTAATTCTAATTTCCAACGGTTATATCTATAGGTTTTGCACAATTAATCACGATAAGACAATTCGCATTAATGCAAGGGAACATCCGGGTAGATAACATACCATTTTTCAAGTGATTAAGCAAAGTAGTATTATATCAAAGTGCAATTTTACTCTGTAATTATTAAATATCTAAATTTTATTTTAAATTATATATGTAACAGCAGTTTGCTAAATACTTAGCAAGTTAACTTGTTCTGTAAATGTGTAGCAGTGATAGTATTTTATGATTGTTTTTAGATTGGTATGCAACCAGGCTGGAATTCCATTTCTTGCCTTGGAGAAAAGTCAATTTAAGTACTCTGACCTCTGACATCAGCTATGCAATCTTAATTTGTTTGAAATATTATTTCAATGTGATTGAATGACTCGAAAGTATGCTATAGACATACGCTCCAGCAGAATATCATTATCTGTCATTTAGTTTCATTGTGTATGTGTATGTGAAATTACATATCTACTGACATATTTTTACAGGTATGAATGTTTAGTAAATATTTTTAATTTAATAATTTTAGAACCCGGTCGATAGCTGTGTAAGTGATAATTGATCAGTTATCCCCACGAGCTGATACCAGTCCATCCCCACCAGGTGTCGCTGCTGTATTATTATTGTTTATTACTTTCTTTATTATTAGACCTCTTCCACTTATATACCACATCCTTACACACTTACAATAAGTTATTTATGTGACAAAACAACGTTTGTCGGGGCAGCTAGTGTGTGTATATATATATATATATATATATATATATATATATATATATATATATATATATATATATATATATATACAGAGAGTCGAAAAATATTTATGTTACATTTAATCAAATTGAAGTCGGGGTGAGTAAGACGTAAGAGTTATCGATCGCTAATTGGCCACTTATGAATCTAGAACTGGACCTTTAGTTGTTTGATAGTCTAATGTGCACTGTAATCATGGATGTAGATTCATAACCAGTATTTTTCAAACAAAAGTAATCAGTGAAATAACGCCGGCAATCACTGAATATTTACTTGTTCAAACTTACAGTGCAAAAATTTAAAAAGTGAATTGAGGAGTTAGCTGGAATAAATGCTTTAGTACACTCTAAATGTGAATTAGTGGATATTTACTGATTCACGCTGATGGCCGGAGAATTTCAACAATTTTAATCAGTAAAAATAATCTCTGTTTAATAAGTGAATACTCACTGATTTTCTTTAAGAATACCAAAATCTCACAAGTGAATAAGTGAATATTCACAGTTTTTCCCAGTTGTTTTCAAAGAACAGTTTTCACTTATTGAATCAGTAAAAAATTACTGCAAAATCTGTTGACATTCACTAATTATGCTATGGAATGTTGGCACACACTATCGGAATCAGTGAATATTCACCGATTTCACAGTAGTTTCTCGCTGATTCAATTTGTTGAAACTGCTCCATCCATCGGCGTGAATCAGTGAATATTCACTAATTCAGCTTTAGAGTGTAAGCTAATGCCTTTCTTCAATCAAACAATTAATCTCGTTCGATTATGCCCGTAGTAGACACTTAACAAATGTTTGTACCGATATAAAAATTCTTCACCAAGTTATGCATTTTGTCTTGACCTGTTCTGGTACCATTATGCTATTAATAATTTCTGTTTTATCTAACTACTATTAATTTGTATAATGAAAATATTTATTACTTATAAGTATTAAGAGAAAATAATGTGAGAGAATGTGACATACAAAAAAAAACTAATTTCTCCAAAACATATATATGTAATTATCTCACAACGCAATTTTCTTACTAAGGCCTTTGTTCCTGCCAACTCCTCAATTACAGTTTATTAATTATTAAGTTATTACTATTTGGTTTTTATTAATTTTTTTTCAAATAGATACTTCGGGAATCAGTGAAAAACAAATAAAAGTAATATAGTATGCTGAGTATACCATAGTATCAGGTTATTGCTCTCGAACTACAGACATGCGGCTGAGAGTCTGCAGGACTCTACTTGTCCTAGAACAGGACCATTTTATGAGAATATGTGGCCCGGAGCAACATAAACCTGAGCAGCCCGCCTCCCCACAACCCGTATTTTACCTTTTTATATGCAGTGATAATTGTTACTGTGTGACATATGTATATTTGTGTTGGCATGTAGTCACTAATATAAACATTATAACTACAAGTACCACAATAAAATACATTAATTTTACACAGAAATTTTACACACACACATATGTATATATATATATATATATATATATATATATATATATATATATATATATGCGAGCAAAGCAAGAATAATATAAGTTACTAAAACGCAGTTCTTACTAAACTAAATGAATGCATCGTATTGTCGTGCCACATATTATAAAACGCCAGTTCATTTAAATTATTAACAATTCCTTATTTTTTTTAAATTCAAATGTGAGGCCCGGAGCTAAGAGCTAATGCCCCTGTTACCCCCCCCCCCCTTCCCACAGATGCGGCCTTGCCCTGGAGGATAACATGATGTGAGGCCATACATACAGCGGAGAGGCGACGGAATGAGAAGAGGCGGGGTAACGGCAGATCCCCGAGAAAACCAACCGACCAGGGACATGCCCCGGCACGATTACCACGTGCTGACTTCCAGGGCCCGAGGTGACTGGTCTGAACAGTCTGGTGCCGCGGTTTATAATCCGAAAATAGCTATTGATTTATATTTACAGTAGAGTGTGCGACGTGGAAGATTGCTTTTCATCTTTAAATGATTTATGCGATGAATGTTTATAACAACTTGTTTAATGTTTTTGGACATAACACTACGTAACGCAAGAGTATGTTACTGAGCCAATGGAAATTCACGTATTGTAAGACGAGGTTACTAGACGGTAGAAGTTAAGAGGCCTGCCTACCTGCGCCAGAAATGGGTTGCAGCGAGTTGCTATTATTTTATTTTGACGAAACTACTAAACACACATTATATTTGAATATATACTAAAAGGACACACACTTCAAAATATGCCGCTATAGGTTTAAAAATTCAGCACGGTTATTTAAAACATAATTTTTATGCCCCTCAAAATGGCCAAAACTGGGGTTTACAGACTGTCTTATCTGTAAAAATAACAACCGGATTAAAAATAAACAACTATAAAAACAAGTGTTAGACTTTGAACTCTGCCGGCCACAAATAACATAATGTGGTCGCCGCTTAGATTCCCATAGGAAGAAAGGATATTAGCAAGGCACTGCTCGCCATCTGAGTGGCTTGCGCGGAGAGGCGATAATACATTACATACGTATATCAATAGCCACCTTACCGCTCCTGCCTCACACACCCAAACAATCTAGGGAGGACCCTTAAACACTAAAATTAATTCGGTACTAAGTTTTTCTTAACAATTCTCTAGTACGCTGCACTCTATAAAATAAAGTAGAAATATTTAGAAAATCTAAACCAACACTAGTCGTGACTCTGATGAACCACGATATAGTTGTGAAATAAACAGAAATGTACGATGTTCGAAATATATCTAAGCTGTGCTGAAATATATTTCCAAACATTTCTAGTTTCTAGTGGTTTAATGAACTTTCATGTTAGACATCAGTGCAATATGTCCTTGATCACGTGCCTCTGTGCTACTTCCATTGCTTCAGCCATGTACACTCCCTGGCATAGTGAAAGGGAATGTAGTTGGTATGCCTGCAAAATTCGAACCAAATAAATATAATGGCAAGTAACTAAGCAATGTGAGAAAATGACGACAAAATTGGAGGAGAACGACGACAGCAATACAGACAAGGCGACTGTATGTTAAGAGGCAGTGTTAGACAATTGTATTGTGTTTGCAGTTTTTGAGCCATAGCTTTTACTCAAATTGCACAATCAACATTTTACCTTCTCCAAAACATAGGATATAATCTTGGCAAACTGCTTCACATAGGTAATGATGGAACCTTTCATTAATTTGTCATACAGAATCATTGCAAGAGAATTCTTGAAAATTAGCATATCATTCACTTGCAATGATTCTGCACGACAAATAAAAGTAAGATTCCATTATTATTTATGTTAAGTAGTTTACCAAGAATATGTCCTATTCTTTGTCAAAGAGAAAACTTTGGCAATACAATTTGAATAAATGTTTTGGCTCAAAAACTGAAAATACAATAAAATTGTCTTACACTCCCACTCAAGGATGAAGGTCACCTAAAACTTTGATTGGTTTAATAATGTTTATAATTGTACGATATGTGGTTTGTTTTGTGTACATATATTGTGACTATTTTTACTTTACGAACATTTTTGTAAACTACATCATTTTTGTATAATAGCATGCCGACGTCAAAATTAGCACTGTATGATATTATACCGGACAGAAAAGCTAACGGACTTACCGAAATGAAATAATTCACACTGAAGAACAGTGTCACCGGCTACACCAAGATATTTACACAAACCACACTTATTTTACTTGGTATTAAAAAAACGGAACTTAAATAAAAATTGCCAATATTCTGGGATTTTTAAAGATACAATAAATATTATACATACCTTGGCATAGCCAGTTACATTGTTCTTCGAATTATTTCCATTCGGTAAGTTTCACTGGCTCACCTTCGTTAGAATTAAGTCTACAATCAACCTGCAAAGAAGCAGGCATCAATTCCCCAGTTACCTCGTCTCATATAAGTTACAACTGAATGTTCGCTGGAGCAGGAGACAATGAACAAACAGGTAAGTCGGGCGTGTGCAGAGTACAGTATTGTGAAGTCTACCCTATCGGTCGTTGAACCAGCGAAATTTTCCAGTCCTTATCAAAAAGAGAGCCATTTGCTAGGCATTTGAGTGTCCAAGATTAGTCGCACTTCCAGACTAAAAAAAAAAAAAAATCTTTGCTCTGAGAGATTGACGTTCGAAGGCTTACTAATGAAGTATTGGATGCTAAAAACTTTCTCTGTAAGCATAATAGGCCAACCCCCTTTGACGTTAAATTATTATTAAATAACACATATTACTTCTTTTACCAATAACGTAATGTTGTAATGACAATATTACTTTCATAATAGAAATATAAAAGTACAAAACCATTATAAAGAAAACGCTTCAAAATACAGCTATTTTGAATCTCTAAATAAGTGTTGGTATGTACATCAGAAAGACCATTTAAGGAATCATGGCAATAAAGGCTTAACTTATAATGCAACTATCTAAGTTGTGTCCCTATTGATGTGAAGGTACGCAGTGTATTATCTAGATGCGCGGGTCAGGATGTCTCGCGGCATCAGTAGACACGGCGCTCGGAGCAGTGTGGCGGTGAGCGGTGCCGATGCGCTGTAATTACGTCGCCTGATGGGCCGATAGTCCGCTGTAATTACAAGTATCGCCACCGCTACCCCAGCCGACATGCCGCGGTGCCGGCCGGTCGCACACTGAGTGTCATACAAACATGCACTCCCTCTATATTGTGGGGGTAACTGGCAACGCCGACGTTTAACATGCACTATGTGGCAACACTGCACGGATAAGTCCCCTGCTGCGCTCCACGTCCAGATATTATTTTATGTATGTTACGTCACGTAAACATAGAATCATGTTTGGACTGCATAGGATTTAAACCTGCGCCCATAATATGCAGGTCAGAATTGTAATAATAAGTTAAAGTAAGCTATCAATCATCAATGTAGCATATCTGATAAATTGTTGTTCTATATTATTGTGTTATTCTCCTTAATTCAATTATAAATTATCAAAGCTTGTTGCTTTATTTAATGCTCCACTAGCCTAAGTTCTTATGTTATTCTATATTGTTCTGTTATTCTCCTTTATTCAATTAGAAATTATCAAAGCTTGCTACTTTGTTTAATGTTCCACTAGCTTAAGTTCTTATTACACTAACTATGAGTGATTCTTGTACCTGATGTTACGATATGTCTTCATCACATTGGTAAGGTACTCATATTGTTACCATATGTAGCCTACCTCAAGTGATGCTCTGTCTACCTCTCTTATCGTGTGTTCTTCTCCTCTACAACTTGCAGTGTGATTATTGTCTATGTTTGTATGTTTACCTCGCCGGCTGTTTGTGATTATTTTTGTAATTGAGAGTAAGGTCTCTACCTAGAGCATATTGCTCAAAGAGACCAAAACATTGTTATTGTCAAATAGTTTATATTATAACTGTGCAATAAATTAAATTCAATTAAAAATATATCTGTGGAACACAAGAGGGGACTAACTACAACGCTGTGTTGCCACATTGTGCACGTAAAATGTCGCCATACGACATTTTGCCACTAATATTTTCGTCTGCAATTTAGCCAGGATTCGTATGGTGTGATTATTACGCGTTTAACATCTTTAATCAGACGTGGCATAACTAGGGACTCTGTAATGTAACCTTGCATATGATGTAAGGAGTATTTTACGGGTTCAATTTCTCTCACACTAGGTTCAACTTGTTTCAATGGCTAATGTTAAGAGTCCAGGAAGTGTCGCATATTCAACTGAGGAGAGGTTATATTTCAAAGTCATGTATATGTTGGAAACTCTTTCGATCGGGTCATTGTTTATTAAACGTGACTTTGAGGACTCCGAACCAATGGCGTACATGTATAAAAACACTCATGGACTTCCGCGCTACATCGTCAAAAGTTCAAACGCCCACTCACTGGAGTAGCAGACAATATACAAGTATCTAAGGACACAGTGTATACAGTACCGTGGAGTGTAGCTGGCTGGTCGTTGAACCTGCGATATATCCGGGACTCTAGTAATGTTCACATCTGCAGCTCTGCTAAATGGTCAGTAATCGTGTGCTCTTAGTCTCGTCGTCTCGCTGTTCATCCTCAAATCACAGACGTGTAATGCCACTTCAAACTTGTTCTGATTAACGTGGTCAAATGAGAGTCTTCTCTTCACAAACATAGACACAGCCAATATCCAGTTGTGCACGTAAGTTAATGAAACAATCTGATGCAAAAATATTTTCGTGAAAATTCAGGGTCGCTTACACTGGAATCGACGGAACCCTGGTAAACTTCTCTAGTCACCTGAATGTTCTCTGGTAGTGCCCTCACAACGAACATTGCACGGAACCAATCAATACATCATGCATGTTCCAAACACAAAAAGCCGGCTTGTTTTTGAACCAGCCAGATTTCCGGGTCACAGTTGTCAATGTTTGAACATCACGAAGTTTGTTTTAAATGTTAAATTAAGACCACGCAAAAAGGCAAAAAAAAAAAAAAAGTTTATAACTCCTCCACCCATTTGTTTTCTCTTAATTTAAAAACAAACAATAATTTGCCAAAGGTTTGTTATCTAATGAACGTGTCTGCGCCCGCATTCCTAAGCTGTGTTGGTCGCTCAGGTTGTGTCTCGTAATGAAATGTTGCACGCATGTCTGCGAGTCATTAGTATTTATCTGTGGATCTTGACTTAACGAGGTGCTTGCAGATGTAATTAGCGATATCCCACGTGCGGCTGCCAAACAAGGCAATGCAATACCAAGTAATTACTTATTCTCCCACATACCTCTGCTACGTCATACTTTGCCGCTACACGGAACACCTTCAGTCGACATGAATCGCTACTTTCGAATCAGTCTGTGATTGTGCTGCAGACCTTACTCGCCGAGATAATTGCAATAACTTCCCCTTTCATCACACGATTGTATCATAATCGAATCTGTTTTCCCAACTGAATAAGTAAATTACAATCACTGATGACTTAGTAAACGAATAGTTAGACAGACGCCACAGCGGATTGTAATACCAACAGCGTGCTTGAAACAAAGTGGCACTGGTATTTCGTATTTATTTATTTTATTTAGTGGCTTACAAAATTTTTTTTATTTTTATCAAGTCTCAGCTAAATTCATTCAACAACTGCTTTGTACTCTGTCGATAATTCGCTGTTTATTAGAAGCTGTTTGTTCATATTCAAATTTTACTATTTCTAACGTACACTTTCTTTTTAGAAGAATTACATTTTCTGATTTTTCCCACTTCCGCTACTTCATTTCAAACATGTACGAATGAAACCAAATTTCCGAGAATATACTATTGTTTTATGTAATGTACCGAATAGTTCAATAATGTAAATGCGCTTCTAAAGTAATTTCTTAGAGGTTAAAAAATGGGAGGAGTAATACAAGAGAGGACTAGAGAGTTACTTAC
Organism: Medauroidea extradentata; assembly: GCA_003012365.1. NCBI lineage: Eukaryota > Metazoa > Arthropoda > Insecta > Phasmatodea > Phasmatidae > Medauroidea > Medauroidea extradentata. Next base: position 11,451 of record PNEQ01059373.1, read on the forward strand.
ATACAGGTTGTGTTGAACAATTTTAAATGCTGTGTCCACTTATGTTGACGTGTTTCACAGGAAGGAAGATTATTACCACCAGTGTACGCTGGGAAAACCAGTTTGTATAACTTGTGTACATTAGTGTACCTCTGCTTTGAGAATTATTGGTAACAGTTCTCGTCTATAGTGACCCCATTTTGTGGTTGAAATAACATTTTTCACTAACTTGCTTCAAAAGCTTATAAGAGTGGTTCGCGGTAAGTTTAAATTATTTTTAATAATTTTTATAATTCTGTGCATTAAGGTTTGTTTTGTGACTATTTTGCCTGTAATGAAAGTTTTTTAACTTTCATAGTTTTCGTATAATGACATGTTAAATTGCGAATTTGCATAAAATTGTTTTACGCGTTAAATAAAAACCAACTGACGTACCGAATCGAAATTATTCACACTGAAGATCGGTGTCATGTGCTACGTTGAGATATGTGTAAAACCGATATGTATATATTTTTATGATTCAAAAAAATACTACGTATAAAATTATAAATTGCCAATTTTCTGAATTTTTTAAAATGCAAAAATAATCAATGCTGTTTTTGCACACATTTTGACGTAGCCCGTGATACTACTCTGCAGTGTAAATTATTTCACTTCTGTAAGTTGGGTTTACTTCAACGCATAAAACAGTTTGATGCAAATTTGGACTTTGACGAGCCATTATAAAGTAGTATGAATTCTAAAAAGTTTTCATTGCATTAAAGTCGACCACAATGTATGTAAATTAAACAAATGGAATCTCGTACAAATATAAAAATTGTGATTCTCCCCGTAAAGTCCAGATTATAATTGAAAGGCGTGATGGAGCTCAAGTGTTCAGTCCCAGATGACGCAATATGTGGCACAGAGACGTCGCCTATTCGACTGTCATCATACTGCGACATCTGGGACTGAACATTTGAGCTCCATCACGCCTTTCAATTATAATCTGGACTTTACGGGGCGAATCACCGAAAATTGTAATGTTTTTAACAATTTTTATATTTGTACGAGATTCCATTTGTTTAATTTACATACATTGCTCCCTCCCCCTTCCTCTATTTATCTCCACATCAAAGCAAAAATTTAATATCTTCGGAGTAACGTTCTGGGACATACGCACAACAACTCACCACAATTGTATGGCAGTTGAACGAAAGGCATAGTAGATGAACAAACAAACATTTATTGTTTTTTTGTGTAGTGGATAGTAACTGCAATAATGTACGACTTGAAAAGAGGTGGAGCTTCAGTCAGGTGTGAGAAACAATTCCTATCTCCATGGATACCGCAGCCGAACATAACCTTCATTTAGCTGTTAGGCTTCACATGTCCCAGATGAGATTTACGTCAAGGAAATTTATTATTTGTTTGGAATTTGCCGTTTTTTTTTCAGGTAAACATTAATCTTATGTTTTTGCGTATCTTAACCATGGAATTGAAACTAATATTTTTTACCCTTGCGTGCAAATCTATGAATTCACAACATTTTTGCTTTCTGCAATTACCAACTAACAAATCAGAATGTTTGTAAACAAGCTTTGTTTCCCACAGTGCTTTTCCCCTGCGGTGACGTCAGAGGGTGTGTACTTCAAGTCGTCCATTACGCCATTATATACGTAAATTATTATGAGTGTTTGAGTGTATCGCTAGGAAATTGTATTGCACAACAAAGCTATGATTACAGGTTTACGGAAGTGTTATTAAACAACCAAAATAAGCGAAAACCCAAATTCCTACTTGGTTTGTGATGCCATGGTCTTTAGTTACTACTGTTTGTGCAATTATTATTTTTTAAAACTTAAACGAGAGCAGATATCAAACATATGTTTGGCAGTTTTGTTTCAAATGTTTGCCAAACAGCTCAGTTTTCCTAAGCAAGAAGTTACATGGTTTCGACAAAAATTTAATTGACCAGAATTTTGTTGATTACATAATTAGCTGAATCCATAGTATTCACTGACTTGAAAAAATCAGCCAACATGGAGAAAGACTATTTTTAACAAAACTGCCAGACAGGTTTTTAATATCTGCTCTCGGTTAGGCGTAAAAAATTAATATAGCTAAAAAAAAAGTAAAAACTAGAGAATATGGCCTTAGTCTTACAACTACGCAGTTTAAACGGGGAGTAACTGTTTAATTATTTCACAAAAAAATTGGATTCCAAGCAAAATACTCAAATGAACGTTGAAAGACTACATGAGACATTTGATATGTTTTATTTAGATTCTTAATATCTGTACAGTTTTTTTTAAGTTATTTCACCATTAATTATCAGAAAATATATATATTTTTTAATTTATACCGTGATATCTTTAGTATGCCATCAATCTAGGCATGACACTTTTCGTTCAGATAATTTTTTTTGAAATAAATACATTAGAAAGTAATGAACTTTAACTTTGATTCCCGTGTTAACTTCGATGACTATCCAATCTGAACGAGACATTTGTCTCTCAATGTCAGCTCTTGTCCCACTTTAAACATTCCTGAACAACCCTATGAATAATATTCCGCTCGAGACAATAAACATTATGATTTCTTGTGGTGTCACTTAACAAATATGTGGCGACTTATTTCGAACAGAAATTTTTTTAATAACGTTCCAAAAAATGTTTTATAAAGTATGAAAGTTTTTATGGCTGGAAAGTCAGCCAATCGCACTGCTGTCTTATTTACGATACTACTGCAGCACTCGACAAGCCATAACTTCTGCCATAGTCTTGCCTCTCACAAGTACCGCAATTATATATTATTAGGCTTTCTGTCCGTGTTCTTACAAAACTTGTCCTACTCACCATGTGGTTTAAGGCTTCTCTGCACCGAGAAATTCGTAATTTTATAATTGTACCAATACTAGTGAATTGTTACACATTACAGAAGTAGTAATGTGCCGGTGTGCTTCGGTGAGAAAATAAAAATTAATATAATGGAAGCAATACACTCAAGTGTTTATAATCGCTAAACAAAACTCCTGTTCAAAACAGCCACGCATTAAAAAAAGAAACAAAGTGGCAAAAAAAAACAAAAGAACAGGACAAACAAACATACAAATAAAAGCGATAAAACACACAAAATAAACACTTGAGGAAGACGACTAGGCCACAAGCACACCGCACAAAAGAATTAAAATAGAAAAATGTGTAAGGTGTTTAGAAAATATAACTTAACCTTACTAGATACTCAAAATCGTAAAAATTCCCAGAGGAAGAATAATAAAT
>PNEQ01059378.1:0-33983 GCA_003012365.1 Medauroidea extradentata
ATATATATATATATATATATATATATATATATATATATATATATATATATATATATATATATATATATATATATATATATATATATATATATATATATACATATCAAATGGACCAGTTTGTTTTAGTGTCTCATGTTGTGTACATCTGCAGTTCTGCTTAATGGTTAGTGATTGGCTGTTTAAACACTGCTAATAACAGACAAGTGTTATCGCAATAACCTTATTCTGATTGGTACAGTCAAATGAACGTATTTCCACAAAGACACGCTGCCAATTACAATGAAGCAAAACATTGCAGAGGTGCACAAAAGGCATTGCAACGAATTGGTACAGAATTATTTTTACGAAAATAAGGGGTACGTATGTAAAATTTGATAGTTGTAAGGGCGCATTAACTGTGTAATACTAGTCACAATGCAATACAAAATTTAATGAACGTACAGTGAAATGGACATTTTGGGTTCAATTTAAAATCATGATGTATACTGACATAGCAATAAACACGTAAAAAAACAAAAAAAAAAAAAAAGTGCCCTTAGAACTATAAATGTTTACGGAAGCTATATGAAATAACCTAGCTAATCAGGAATGAACCGCAATATGTAGAAATATATCATGCACACAAATATTTTCACAACATTACTTAAGTTTGTCAAATTATATGTGTTTAAAGTAATTTTCAGGAATTGGGTTGAAAACTTCGGCTGGAGCGATGTACAATTCTTAAAATATCGGTACTAATATATCGCATATTCAGAAGTCTGAAAACCATAAAAATCAAGATAAAGTGGTAAGTGTCTTAAATTGCATAATAATAATGGCTAAACCATTCATAAAGTTATAATAGTTTCTCATTAAAACTAAACCCAGTGAACATAGCGTCGCAATTTTAGGTTCGGAAGCCATTCGTATCCTCATACAATATTCTAATCAGGCCGCCGTTAGAGACTCTCAAAATAAAATGCACTAGTCATTGAACTTGCATTACACATTTAAAATTCCTACTAGAACACAAAGTGATGAGTTGTGGCCTTCAAGACAACAAACCGCACTTCACTCTTAGCATACAATGTAGTGATAATGTATGCAGGTAATTAGAGTTCTTGATCAACTTGGACGAGTGAACAAACTTACGAACAGCGCCTTGTTGTTTCTCTACCAACATTACATACTTAGTTGTGTTCCTGTCTGTGTTTTATATTAACAATAATTTTTCCTTTACATTAATTAACATCGATATTTATTCGAATATTGTTTCAGTCACTGAGTATAATTTTAGAAGTAAGTTTCTTTTGTCGTTTTTTCTTTATGATATTTCTATTGTTTAAAAATTTACACAATCATAGTAACAGCGCTAACAGGGCTTTTATTAACAACTTACGTGGATAAATATTTAGGAGATTAATAAAGTAATAAAATATTTTTAGAGTTTTATAGGTTGTTAATAATTTTAAAACTAATTATTAAAACTGTGTACGCAAACACAATTCATAATTTCTGAAATGTGACCCGCATGCGTCATGAAAATAATTGACTAGAATTAGTGGTGTGTAAAGCTGAAAACCCTTATCAAAATTACTTCACAGTTTTAGCTATGTGATTTGACGCCAGTTAAAAACTTACGTTAAGTGACTTGGGAAATGTACAGTATCGAGACAACTTGCGTGCTACAAAAATTATTTATAAAACTCTTAAATGTGACTGAAAACTTTGTTCAAAACAAGTAAAAAATAAATATAATACGGTGACTCCCGAAACACTAAATTCCAAATGCCCTGGAAAGATTAACAGCCAGGAAACAAACATACATGCTGAATTTGTCTTCAACCTCTAATACACTGGAGACCTATGTTAATATTCCTTGCCTGTAAATGTCACGTGCATGCATAAATACTAAGCTGCTGGAGTAATTTAAGTTTCTCCAGTCACGTTATCAAATTTTCTCGATAACCAAGTTATGTCCCGACTACACTTGAAAACAAAATTCAGAACAGTACCAAGTTTTAACATTGCCGTATTTCAAAATAGCCTACTTACATTATACATTTCCAAAATATTTTGCTATATATGACGACAGCAGAAGAGTTTTTATGTGTTATTTAACATAATACTCGCCTCGTGCTTCTATCTTCAAAATTTTGAACACTTTGCATACAATTACACTTCGGAGTGGTTTTGGTTATGTCTGGTGTTTACCATTTACGTAACTTACGTGTTTTGTCTGCTTAATTAACCCTGATATCTAGCAAGTTAACAATGGGTTGATCGAGAAGCTACTTCCGTGACTTATTGGACGCTTGAAAACTTCATTCGGACGCGCAAATCCGGGGACGGACGTTACAGACAATTTCTGATACTAAGGGGGCCGCCTAGTTGGATGTATTTTGCACGTTCAAGTCCAAGAGGTGTGAAGGGTTAAGGGCCACACATTATACGCATCACGCCTCACACTAGCCTCTAGGCGCAAATCACCGAACTGGCGTGCTGTCTTCTCGTAGATATAGTCTGTCTCACAAAAGAATTCCATTTTTTGACAGTTTTTAAGGCTATTGTGTGTATCAATTTCTGAAGGAAATAACTTTTAATTTTGATAAATTGCACAGTTTGAGACCCAGCTAAGTGTGTTTGTGCAAAAGTTACTTTTGGCAGAGGAAAACACTGCTTATTTCATGGAAACAACTAAAAAAATAAATGCAAACACAAATGTCAAAAAGTGGAATTCATATATGAGACATTCATTGGTAACCTTATTGTCCTATGACGAAGATAATATCAAATGAGAGGTGTATTGTACCCGCTTATTTCTTTGTTAAGATTCTGCACCAAATTTTTCATACCTTAACAGGATCGCCATTTTCGACCGCGAGATAACAAACTTTACATAACATCGTTGGAGTACCAGAAACGCATACATGCACGTGTAACGTTCTTTGAATGCTATTCCTAAGCAGTCATAATTTACGTACGTTTAAGTTATCGAGTAAACATTGGCCGATGCTCTAGACAACGCACTCGGCGGCTTGGGCATTAACGGCAACCGTTACATCAAAAAAGTGGTTCAGGTCACTTCTGAGGCCATATATAAAAAAAAAAAGCTACATTTACGTAAAAACGTTCAGGCCTACTTCGAACAAATGCATACACCGCCCATTTTCTAGCCTCTATCTACGCCCGATATGTCACCTATTGATAGAGGCCGAAAAAATTCGCTGGTTCACTGACCTGTAGGCTAGCTTCCAAGAACATTTGTGTAGTGAATCTGATAGCAGCTGTTTATTAGCTGCTCGCAGACACAGTCAAATGGACATGTTTTTAATTATAGTTTTATTATTGGCTCAGCTACTTCCAGGAAGTGTCGAGTAAGCCAACGAACGTGATACAGACCTATAGTTTCTGGAATTCTAGCTTGCGCCTAAAAGAAAACGCGAATTTTTCAGGTCTCTGCCTATTGAACATTTATTAAATATTATTATTCGACATAGCCCGCCTGTTGGTATATATGTACTATAGACTCGGCAAAAGCACCCTGGTAAGATGTTCTCCGAAAAGATAAAGACCTACTTCAGCGGCGTCATTTCAGGTTTTTCTAGGGGGGGGGGGCAAGATTTTATTTTCCGGCGACAGTGACCTTGTTGCACCTTTTTTATTAATTAAGCATGTATAAATTACATGCTTTAATAATAAAACTTCAGTTTTATGTGCTTAAGGTAGCATTATTTAAATTTAAAAATACAAACAATATATTTATACACATGAAATTCCAAATCCAGGGGGGGCATTTGCCCCCCCCCCTGTAGCCCCAAATGACGCCCCTGACCTACTTACATTATCTAAGGTCTGTTTCATTTGATGACACGGCGTGTAGGAGTTGTTATTACAACTCCCAGTGGTTTTACAACATATGCAATGTTCTACAAATAATATTGTTGGACATATCTGGAACTGCAGACAATTACATATCTGCCAATGTCATGGGTTCAACGACCTTTCTGCTAGATTCAACAGTCCCGTGTACACCCTGTCATCAGCTGCTTGTTTATTGGCTGGTCCAGCGAGAGTATCTCACAAGGTAGCGAGGGAGTCTGTGAATGTTTTCATTCTAATTTGTTATTTTTGCATATCCCGCAGGGTTAAGTGATCCAATCACAGAAGTAACCAACACGAATAGCAGTTCGACATCTAGTGTCATCTCACAAGAACTCGTGAAAATTTCAGCTATCTAACTATTAGGAACTCGTGTAATAGATTTATTTATTGTAACGATAACTTTATAATGTTCAATTTTCCACGAACATGGTTTCATTTGCAGTCTACAAAACAAATATTAACGAATTTCTACTGCAGATAACCATCGGCTTCGAAGTATCATAATAAAACTAGAGATCTCAAAGGTGTAGCATGCATGGGTGGATATGAACTTTCAGTTTTGAGGGGACAATGTTACCATTTTGCTGACATAGGCCCTGATTTTCGATTTGTGTCATGGGAGTAAATCAATATTTAAAATATCTCAATTTATATTCTTAATGTAAAATAATTCAAGGTAATTTCGTAATTTTGTGAGGGTTTATATATTTTTAGTGGAAAGATTCCTACATTAGTTTGCTTCAGTGTCTCACGTGCACATCGGCAACTCTGCTTCATGGTCACTGAGTGGATGTTTGTAACTCTCTCGTGTCTTAACGTTTTACTGTCAATCACAGACGTGTGGCCACAGACTAAATAGTAACACAGACGTGAAATGACGTGGCGGCTCATTTGATACGGGCGAACTAAGCCTCATATTGGTTGTCCATTGCTGTTGATACCAGCCCCGTGTCTGTTTGGCTCCTGCATGTTACGGCAGGTTTCCAGTTGGCCTGGTTGCCGGGCTAGCAGGGTAGCCACCTTACGCTAATTGGCGGTAGGCGTCTCCGCCATGTTGCTGGCCAAGGAAGCCATTTTGCTGGCGTGTGTGATTGAGTTCGCTGTCCTGTCGGCTATTTCACTTCTCTATTCCTTAATATTCTGTGGTGTGGTATCGCAGTAACCTTAATTATAACTGGTACAGTCAAATGACACGCTGACGATAGCAAGGATGTAAAATTACAGAGCTGCACGTGAAGCACTGCAACGTTTTGGTGTAGAAATCTTTCGAGAAAATAAGGGGTACCCTCATTACTCCTGAGACTCTACCACCTCCCCTGCATTTTTTTCTGGATCCGCTCCCTGACGTGTAGCCACTTTACAGAATGCATACAAATACAGAAGTGAAATAGCCTGACCAACGGCAAACTGAGTCACACACGCCAACAAAATAGCTTCGCTTGTCAGCAACATGGCGAAAACGCCTACCGCCAATCAGCGTTAAGGCGGCTTCCCTGCTAGCCGGCAGACAGGCCAACAGGGAACCTGCCGTAACACACAGGAGCCAAACAGACACGGGGATTGTATCAACAGCCTCGGGCAGCCAATAAGCGGCGAAGTTCGCCCGTATAAGATGAGCTGCCGCGTTATTTCACATCTGTATTGCTACTGTGGCCATACGGTCTGGGACGACATGAGTGCAACCCGCTGCACAGTAATATCGACCGGCAACCTCGGTTGAAGTTCTCTGGTCCAGACGTTTTCGCCGGTGGCAAATGAAAGTCGACAGAGCGAACAGAAAGTGTATGTGGTCGACCCGAGAAAGCTGGCGGAAACAGCGTAGGTCACAGAGCAGAGGAGGGGAACACGTGGTTAGCGAAAACCGTATCTATCCTTATTCACGAGTCGTTTATCCGCTACTATACCAAGATACGAAATAATCAGCGACCGGAAATGTTTTCCAAGAGATGTTTGTACCAACTTGTCTCAGTCACGTACGCGCACATCTACAGCTCTTAAGGCCGATTCACATTGACATTAACATGGAGCTTCTTATGTTACCTTTACGTTACAGCTGAGTTTAGATATAGGTCACGCTGCAGTGTTTTCACAATAAATTATCAGAAATGCAACGGTAACTTATAAATGTCAAAGTTGATTCAACTTCAACATACCGTAAAGGAAAAGTTAAGAGCAGCCAATCAGAAGAAGGGTTGTTCTTTTGTTCGCTATTGCCTACAAGATTTTATCGCGTCAAAAATAACGTTTTAACACGTTTCTCGTAACCTCAAATTGTGTGTTGCTCGCTCGTTCATGTACAAGAGTGTATGAAAAGAAGTATATTTGTCATTGTTGTGTTCTGAAGTGTGGTGAAAGCAAAATGTTTGTTATTGTAATGTTATGTAAATATTTTTAATTCCACGTAAGATTTGTAAATCGTTTGACATGGTATTTGTGAGTGCACTGCCTAAATGTGTCGCTATGGTTGTTTTAGTGAGTCGTAAATCGTTATCATATATATATATATATATATATATATATATATATATATATATATATATATATATATATATATATATATAAAAGTAAGTGCCCCACTCACTGACTGACTCATTCATTCATTCATCATCAACGCCCAGCCCAAACCACTGGACCTAGAAACGTGAAATTTTAAGGGAAGTTTCCCCTTGTGGCGTAGGCGCGCACTAAGAAAGGAAATTTTAAAATTCGGCTATTAAGGTGGTGAAACGGGGTGAAATGTATTTTTTGCAAATCTTTGATATTTATCGAACCCGACGGGCTATCGTCGTCTTATTCACTTCGTTAGGTCGCAAATACAAATGTCTAGCAACTAATTTCAGGATTTTTCGAAATTTTTATATTAAGGAGGTGAAAAGCCGTTTAATTCGTTTACAGCAAATCACCTCTTCCTCTTAAACCACCTGAGATATCGAAGTGATTTTTTCTTTAAAATGAAGCTTACGCAAATACCTAAAAAGTTATTTCCGGATTTTTCAAAATTCGTTTTTGAAAGTCGGTAAAAAAAATAAAACAGTTTTTTGATTAATCAGTCGTATCAACTAAACCGTTAGAGATATCGAGGTGGCTTTTGTCTTATAATGAAACATAAGTAAATACCTAAAAAATAATTTAACGATTTTTGGAAATTCGTCCTTGAAAGCATATAAAAAATAAAACGTGTTTAAGAATAATCTTTCGTAACACCTGAAATAGTTCAAAATTTGTTACCTTTTTATTTCTTGCTTATAGTTAAACTTCTTTGGACTATAGCCTGTACACGCGAAATAACTCTCATGGCCTGTCTTGAATAATTTGTAGTTAAGTCTGTGGAGTTGCGGTTTTTTTTTTTTTTTGGCCAATCCACCATAAATAAAACCTCTTTGGACTGTAGCCCGTACATACGAAAGTATTATTACGGCCTGCCTTTAAGTATTCACTCGGGTATTGTACAATGTTTGTGGTGTGGGAGGGGTGGGGTTACGGATTCGTATCCTGTGCAAGTCTTTGCGATGGGACATGACATGACATCATACGAGCATATTGCGTGCGATCTTTTCACTGAGCTAAGACAATTTATAGTTCACTGTTATTGAGTACGCTAGCTGTTAAATGCCTTCATCACATATTTTATCCAGAGTTACTGTTTGTATTACATAATTTCACGCGGGCAAAGCCGCGGCCGGGTAGCTATTTTGTAGAGAAATAAAGATGAATTAAAAATAAAGATGTTCTGCAATTAAAGTACCCTCAGCGTAGTGGACTGGATAAAGCTGTTTGTATTTGTTGTTATAAGGATATACAGAGAATATAGTAACACCATCAATTAATACGTTATTAAAATTTAGTTACTCTTTTCTATAGTACACGCGGGCGAAGCCGCAAAGGGACAGCTAGTATATTTATAAATAATTCAGAGCTAATGTGTTGCTAAAACATTCGTTCAGGACTCTAAATGGTTTGCAAGTTTGCTGTTCACTGATGTAGGTGTGATAGGCCTATGTGTAGACAGTAAACATATTGTTAAAATATCAACCAAGTGTTGTTAAAATATCAACCAAGTGTCTCACCAGTCTCACGAAAGACGTTAAACTAAAAGTTTAGCCCTCCAATTTCATGAAATAAATGGAATCGCAACAGAATCATAAATAAAGCATGTGTAATGTGAGAATAAAGAAACGAGTCGGTAGGAGGGTTATTTAGAACACATTTTCAACACATAACTGAAACAGGTACTTGCGAATAATTTTCGTTGCTTATTTATGTTACCACTTGTATATGTAAATATTTTGCGTCTCAAATTACATCGTTAAATGTAAATATTGCAATGATCGTCTTGTAGCATTTGTAACATACTTCATTCGAGTCCTACAGATTAGTGTATTTATTGCCAACACATGAAATATCAAACCAGGACCAAATAGTAACCAATTAATATAATATTGTGGACAAGTTCAGAAAGCAGACTCACTTGTAACTATAAGATAGTTACTCCACACTTATAACTAAACAATTTACATTTTACGTGAGCAGCACAATAAACTATTATAATATTGGTTAAATTGTCGAAAACTTGACTACAATTGGTAGCCTTGTACTTCAACTTAATTCCTTTACTTCAATGTGAAACATCGAACAAATCCGCGGTAAATTTTTCTGTAAAGTTAACGCAAAGGTAACGTAAGGAGGTCCGTGTTAACTTCAATGTGAATCGGCCTTTAGTGTGTCTTTGCTCAGAGGCTCTGTCATTAGACTGTCCCAACCAGAATAACGTTCTTGCAACATCGCACGTACGTGATTTGTGGGTATAGGCCTATTCACAATTGCGATGTCCGAAGTTGTGTCCTAGGACAAGAATGCGCTGATTGGCGCACGTGACTGTGTGACGTCACACCAGTGTCCGAAGTTACAGCATCTTAGGACAAGCTTGGTCCTAAGACAAATATTCACTGAATCTTAACTTTTGTCCGCAGTTGTGTCCTAAGACAGAAGAAAATTTCAACTATTTTCGCGGGCATTCGTAACTAGGTATAACATTGAAAACATTGAAATTAAACACGGAACAATATAGAAGGTTTGAATCAATATAAGTTGGACAAAGTATAAATTAATCACCATTTCAGACGAGCTTCGGACATAATAGATGTGAACAGCGAAGGCGAATCTAACCACAAAGTTCGGACACGCCCATGTCCACTGCCACGGCCACGTCCGTGGACACGGCCGTATGTAAATATGCCTTATAACTAGATACATGCAAAATTCGTTATATTTTCTGACAGCTGACTAGACTCCAAGTGACTATATGCTCGTTTGACGTCTCCCTTTGGTCATTATTGTCGTGACTTGTCGCGGAGAATGCTTACACGGTAGAGAGGACAATCTATGTAAAGACGTAACACACGTAAATTACAACACACAAAAGTTCGTGGCCAATTGAATCGCAGGTTATGCTCTGGTATGTACTGTATAGGAAAGTGAAGTTTAGTCTGCGACCAAATGATAACGCGAATTTTGCATGTATCTACTTATAGCTAGGGCCCGGTAGTTTTCGCGAAAAGATTTTTGCCCCACTTTGTTTCAGTGTCTTACGTGCACACCTGCAGTTCAACTTCATGGCTATTGACAGAGTGTTTTTGTGCAGAGTCGTTATTCATTTGACTGTGCCAATCAGTACATGGATAACTGTGACATAACACGTCTGTGATTTGCGGGTTTAACCTACACACGCTGGTTGTTACGGCATCTAATCACTGACCACATAGCAGAGATGCAGGTGCGCACGTAAGGCACTGAAACGAAGTGCTGCAAAATTCTTTTCGCGAAAATTACCGGGCCCTACTTATAACTACTAGAATCTGAGAGTAAAAACGGCAAATCACTGGCCGTGAAGCAGAGCTGCGTTGATTGAATTTAAACAAACTGGTGCAAAAAACTTTCGCGAAAATTCCCGGTGTCTAAACATAGTGCAGAGCTGTTGAGTGCACTGACCACACTGATGTATAGGAATATGAATATTATAGGTAGGGAAAGGAATAATTCGAGAGTTCAATGACCGACATGTTATAATCCAGTGTCCTATGCATACTCGAGCCCGTCCATTAGTTTATTGTGTGTTGTTCCAGTGAGCAGCAGCTAACTGACAAATGGTCGGGCTTGTGTATAAATAGATCAATGGATTCTAACACGCATGTAGTTGATCTCGAGAAATGTTCCTTTCCCTAGTTATAGGTCGTTAGGGATAAAGTGAGTACTAAAATTTTAACCTTTGAATAATATCACTAGCCGTTACTGCGTATACTTCAACATAACGGTAGTTGCCTTACTGCTTGTATGGTTGGCAGCGAAATTACGCAACATAGTTCTGTGTATTTTCGTCTTTAAATTTAACAATACCGAAATAAAATCAACCGACATCGACATTATTGTATTTTACATCATTAATAAACTTTATTTTATCAAATTGTATCGATTCATACTGCTTGCACATTTCATCTTACAGGCGCAAACATCAAGTGCCGTGTCCAGAGAGGTTAGACATTTCCAGGCGTCAGCTGTTACGCGAGGAGAGATACGAATTGGCTGAAAGTAGAATTTCTTTAGCAGGGCTTGTTTGAGTGCTCACTTTACCCCGAACCGCTTATAAGAGAGCAGGCATGACATTTTTTCCCATACATCAATGGTAGCGTTCCTGTATACATTTGTACAAAACAGTCAAATGTTTACTGATCTGACAAGGCTTGTTTCGTACAAAACAGTTACTATATTTACATGCTGAAGTACTACGTATAGGCGAAAAACTCTCATTACTGGCTTGAAAGTTCTTAACAGTGCGCAGTGCTAAAACAGAGCGAACGTGATGTGTTACTATTATGTCGTTCAAGAGGGCGTAGTCATCAATAAGTTAATTATAATATCCAGGTTTTTTTGGACTGACGTAAGTTAATCTCCGGTGCCGCAATAAAATATGTATAATTTTGCGCCATAGAGTGGGCCTTCGAAAACTTCGCCCGAGTAAATACTTTCTCAAAAATTTTATTTAAACGGTTTTATAGGATTGCATTTATATGATTATTTCTTTTTTATGATTTCGAGGAACGTGTCATTTTGTTTAAAGTTAACAGTATTGACGTTTGCATAGAGACGATGGTATATAGCGAAAATGTTTTGCGTCTTCATACCCTTGAAAACACTGCAGTTTTTTGCAACGTGTATGATTGGGTGATATACGTCTGACACAACGTAGCTGTCTGCAGACCAATAATAGACGTAAAATATTACAATAGCGGGATTCTTATTGGCTCAGTCCAAGCGAAAGCCAGTAAAATTTTCGTACGCTGAACGAACGTTGAAACCCAGCAAACACACTGAAAAAACGGTTTTGTGGTGACTGCAAAACACTTTGTCAATATGGACCTCACCAAATTTTTTTGTAGTGACTACTAAAATTTTTTGCTTTCCCCAATAATGTTTTGCAGTGATAACTAAAAAATTTTGTAACCAGTGCAAAAATATTTGGTGAGTTCCATATTGACAAAGTGTTTTGCAGTCACCACAAAACCGTTTTTTTCAGTGCAGCGAAGATTTCCCGCGATAAACCATCATCTCTACGTATGCACCATAGGGACCTGAAAAATTCTCGATTTCTGTTATGTACAACCAAGAACTCTAATAACTGTAAGTTAGTTTCACTTTCGTGATTGGGCCTTGACTGATTTGACACCTCATGGAAGGCGCTGAGCAAATAATAAACAAGCAACTGATTGCAAGTATGACTGTTTCAGCGAGCAGCTAATGCACAGCTGTTGTCTGCTTCAGGACACGTGCGTATATTCTTGAGACCAGTCCACAGGTCAGCGAACCTGCGAATTTTTCCAGTCTTTGCCATCTTACATTACCATGAACGCTGTTCAGAGTAACTGTTTATTCTCGTTTTGATCTTGGCGTGGACTGAACCAAAAAAATACACCTACAAGCAGTGGCGGATTTAGGGGAGGTGCCCATGTTCCCCCCCCCCCCTACTTGTTAAGGTCAGATGTCTTTTTTTTATTTTTTTTTTCAAATTTATTTTTTATGAGCACTACATTCTTTTTAAGACATAATTTATGAAAAATTTGTTTACTTGTATAATTAATTTTTTTTGTGCATAAACCCTTATAAAGCACTATTTTGCATCTCTTAAATAAAATTTTCCCTGAGGACCCCCGGACCCTCCGCTTTTGGCTTTGGGTGTATGTATACACATTTTTCAAAGCATAGCCCCCTCTTATTACAAAGCTGAATCCGCCACTGCCTCGCAAACAGGACCAAAACGTGTCTAATGAAGGGCATCCAGTCTGTTTTACGAGCACTGGAAGTGTCAGTCAGGCGAGTGTTCTACGATACCAATGCACGCCGTTTCAGTGTATTGTGGTAGAGGCGATACCGCGCCAGATGAGCCGGTCAACATCGCCCTTGGCGCCGTGCCTAACTCACACAAACACACGGCCAAAAAAAAAAAAAAAAAAAAGAATTAACATTTACACTTACAAATTCTAAGTAATTACGTCGGTCCCAATAAAACAAAAATAAAAATACAACTGTAATGATGACATCAAAATTACCCGGATTTAAAGTTTAAATGCCTGTAATTAAGGGCTCAGACCTACGTGTTACAACTGGTATTACAAAATAGCAGTACCTTAATACACAGACAGTCCTAACATTATTTGTTACTTGTACTATAACCTTGTGTGTGATAACGTTATTCAACAACATTCCTCCATTATTGTCAACGAGTGAGGTGGAGCAAGTGTATCACGTTGCAGGAATCTACGGGTTCGATTCTCGACTCTACCCATCCTTGTTCCTGTTTCCCATGGTTTCCCGAAATCACTCCAGATTAATGATGGATTGAATCCCTCGATATTGGTCATGGCCGATTCCTTTCCCGGTTCTCTGACATTGTTCCGTTCTTTGTGTTACTGTATCTAATGATCTTAGCTGTTGATTAGATGTTAGGCCTCCATTCTCTCCCATCCCTCAGTCATAGCAGTTGATAAGGCAGCCAGCCATTCAAACGTGTATGCCGCATTGTCTACGTAGTAAGAACTGTCTTACTGCAGTCCACTTTTTTTTTTTTTTTTTTTTTTTTTTTTTTTTTTTTTTTTTTTTTTTTTTTTTTTTTTTTTTTTTTTTTTTTTTTTTTTTTTTTTTTTTTTTTTTTTTTTTTTTTTTTTTTTTACGAATTTTACACGAAAATGGTTGGTCCTACGCATTTACAACAAGGTGACCTTTTTTACTTCTGACGTGTTTCTCTAGTAGAAAACCACATTAAAAGTTCGTAATTCCTGATGGTAGAAAAGTGGCATGTAATAAAAGGGTAACCACCCTGGTATTTTGTATTAGGGTGCAATATATTGATGTTATTCTAATGTGTATTTCAAGGTCTCGGTGGTATAAAACAATTCTCAACTTGTCATCTTCAAATGCTTCTTCATTTCCATTATTTTACAAAAATACACTTACAATTTTCATGGTAAAGGGCTTATACCGCCCTTAATATTAGTTTTAGGTTCAAAGTGTTCCGTATATTTTCTACTTGATTTTTTATAAGGAATCACTTCCAGAAGTTTTTCGGTCGAATTCAGCCCCACCCTATATAAGGGTGACCTTGAAACGCGCATCAACGAGCCAAGCTCTGAACTAGCGTGCAAAGTTCCCGCCGAAACGTTTTTACTGTAGGACTTTCAGCGACAACGTTGTCTTTTTATCGTAAGCTACGTAAGGTAAAGGTTCGCTCTAGCGTCCTATTTTATTCAGAGGCTCCTGAAAATAAACACTCTTACATTAAAATAACTGTGAAAAGTGCCAATTCAGCCATTTTAGCACTCTAAAAAGCACTTGTTAGAATCGAATGTAGTGTGTGGCAAGTAATTAGGCCTGTGCAAGGGTCCTTAAATGCTTTCCGTAGCCTAACCGCGCGACGACACGTGGATGGAATGGTTTCCGAATAAAATAAGGATTGTTCAAGGTTTGCACTACCTCTTCACGGTGTTGAAGCGTACCGCGTCTATTCTTTTCTACGCGAAACAGCTAAGCTTATTTACAATGTAGTCATCTACGAAAAAACACACAGTTGAAACTAGACTTCTAACATTTTATAAATACAACATGCTTATTAGAAACATGTTTTGGGGCCCCTCAAAATAGCTAAAAACGGTTTATTTTAATAGAAAAATACCACCCGAATTCGTGACACACAACGTTGGAAGCATGCGTTGGAGTTTACTACACATTTTCCACAAATAAAATTGCATGGTCGCCGCTTTAAGTCCCACAGGAGAAAGAGAAGTAGGAAAAACACTGCACGCGAGTTTGGCGCGCCGCGAATAAAAGCGATGCTGTTATCGTCGAGTGTGTAAAGCTAAACCTTATCGCTTCACTGTCTCCGCGTGTCAAACGTGAAAAATTTCATCCGGTGTATATAGCCCTCTTAAGGATGTTTAAATCTGATAAAATCACAATTTTATATTTTTGTGAAGTAGAGTCAGTTTTGTAGACGATACTTTTGAGTACAATTTCCTCTTACAAAAAAATTTAACTCTCATAGTTTTCTCGTAACGGTGTGTCAAAGTAAAATTTTGCGTGTTACCCTGCCATACAAATAGTGAAAAGCAATATACATACTTATATGAAATAATTCACGATCATCTAACATCCTATGAGCTATGTAACAAAACATAAAAAAGGCACAACGTAATATTTTGAAATAAAAAAAATCGCTTAAGTACAGGAATGAATTTGCCCATGGCATATTATGTCTTTGTGAGTAAGTCAATTGGTTTTCACTGTTTGCACGGCTCGGCAGTGTAAAACGCAACTTTTTACTTTGACTCAACGGTACGAAGAAACTATGAGGGATGAAATTTTTTCGTAACAGGAAACTGTACTCAAAAGTATCGCCTACAAAACGAGCAATATTTAATTAAAATATAAACTTATGATTGTATCGCCTTGAACGGCCTACATGACGGGAGAAAGGATAGAACCTATTGAAACAATTGGCGCTCAGTATGTCTTACCTACACGTCACCACTGACTTCTTTCATAATTTCTGCGCGGCCCACACTGCAGACTATAGGTAAGAGGTAGGGGTATTTCTATAGATGATGGTATATCGCGAAAAATGTTCGTGTCAGCATACCCTTGACAACGCTGTAGTTTCTTGCAACATGTATGACTAGGTGAAACACACCTGCCATGACGTAGCTGTCTGCAGACCAATAACATACATCAAATATTACAATAGCGGGATTCTTATTGGTTCAGTCAAATAAGGTAACAGTTCCACGTACAAGCGAAAGCCAGGTATCTTTTGATAAGATGAACATACGTTGAAACGTAGCAAACAGTCAAGTTTTCCCGCGATAAGTCATCTTCTCTAGATATTTCACATGTTGAACGTCCTACAGGCTGGACTCTACAGTCCTGTATTCACGCTGACCTCAGCTGAGGACTGTTTGCTCATTGGCTGCTGCTTCAGAGAGTGTCCGGTAGTTCTGACAAGGGAGTCCGTGTGTTTTCATGTAGGTACGTCATTGGCAAGTTTAATAGGCAGTGACCCAATCACGAAGGTTAGTCACACATAGTCCAAATGAGTTTGAAATCTAACATATCTTCAAATGAATTCGCGAAATTTCCGGATATTACCTATAGGTAGACAGAAAAATTTTGCGGGTTCACCGACCTATAGACTAGCTTTCAAGAATATATGTTTACTGAAGCAAATAACATCTGCTCACTGGCTGCTTGCTGTAGGTGTGCATTTAGTTGCTTCTTGGTTATTGGCTCGGCGCCTTGTAAGAGCTGTCATATAAGTCAAGAGCCAGTTGTGAAAGTTACACGATCTTACAGTTCTTTGAAGTCTAGCTTGTGCCTAAAAGAAAATGCGAATTTTTCAGGTCACTAGCTATAGGTAGAGATGATGGTATATCGCGAAAATGTTTTGCGTCAACATAGCCTTGAAAACACTGATACAACGTAGCTGTCTGTAGGCCAATAACATGCATTAAATATTAAAATAGCGGCATTCTTATTGGCTCAATCAAACAGGGCAGTAGCTCCACGTACAAGGAAAAGCCAGTAATCTTTTGATAAGTTGAACGTATGTTGAAGCCTAGCAAATAGTCAAGTTTTTCCGCGATAAACCATCATCTCTAGCTATAGGATATTTTAAGCTGTTTGTTTGTTTCGATACCCTAAAAAGTAAGGAAAAAATTAGCATTTTGAGTCCCAATAAACATTATAACACCGTACGCATAACTTTCTCTCTCTCCCCTATATATATATATATATATATATATATATATATATATATATATATATATATATATATATATATACACACACACATCGTCACCCTTATTGTAAAACCTCGTAACTCCATTTTGTATGACTGCAGAAAGAAAGAGAGAAAAATCAGTTAACATTTTCTGTGGTGAAATAAAACATTATTTTTCATAACAATATAATAAAATAACTCTGTATATTTACTTTTAACCAAATTTTAAACCTACCGTATTGTTAAGATGATTTAAAGAGACAAAAAGGCAAAACACGACAAAAATGGAGTTATGAGGATTTACAATTAGGGTGACGATATGTAATATGCATACATGTACATATACACACATACACATATATATACATATATGTATATACATAATATACCTGTGGTATTAAAATCCTCTACTTCTTCCCGCCTTTAGCCAGGGCCACACTGTGTGAGAGAAGGTTGGGGAGAATGAAGTTTGGGCCGGCTACTCGACTAGCGAGACATGTATGTCGCCCGTCCGGCCCGAAGAATGGATGGGAGGGGTGAGATGAGTGTGAAGCAGCGACGGAATGAGAGAGGCGGGGGAAACCGGAGATCCAAGTAAAACCCGTCGGCCAACGGCAACGCCCGCCACGTTTCCTGCATGCGAAAATTTCGGGATCGAACCCGCCGGGAGTCGAGCGCGGATCGCATAGGTGGGAGGCGAGATGCCTGACCCCTCGACCACTGCAGCCCCACACATATGTGCTTTACAGGCCTGTATATTATAAATACATTCGCACAAGTGTCCAGTAGTTCAGGAAGGAAGTTTGCGGTCAATTTTCCCATTTTGTGTGAGGAAACCATTGCTTCCTTGCCATAAATTTTCCTGTTTCACTAGTCTTGACATCTTCCGTATACATACCCGGATACTTGTTTTCCATGTGTCCAAAATAAATCATCTTAATTTTATTTTTACAGTATGAAAAAAAAATTTTTTTTTACTGTTGTATTACTTCCTAACAACAGTTATATGTTGCAGTAGTGAAATCGTATTGGTTTAATATTTCACATCTAGGCCCAGAAAGATGAAGTGACCGGACGTCCTTTTTATAATGGGTTCCGAACAACATAATCCACGACTCTAAAAACAGCGGATTGTACGTAAAAACGTAGAAACTGTTTTTTCGGCTCTTCGAAAAAATTTTACGCTCCTACTTATAGTCTGTACCAAACTCTCCTTGATATATGGACTTTACGTCTAGTTTCATGATTATAAGAACGGTTGTAATTTTAATTTTTTTCGTTGACGGAAATAAAAATTATATTACTCGTACAGCTATCTGCGATACTAGCAGACTTGGCCTTTTTCCTTCACGCCCTATATCACTTTCAGTGCCGGATTAACTTATAGGCGCGCCCGGCGGCCGCCGGGGGCTTCGCCTGTCAGGGGGCCTCACATAAATAACCATAGAAAACCTAGAAATATATTGTGCATGACAACATGACAACACACAATCGGAAATATTATTTATTCCTGTATTGGCTTGAAGAGTAAGAAACATATTATATCTTACGGACATAATTTCATTTTTATTAATTCATGCATTACAAACTAGCAAACCAATCTATACTATAAATTCTTCCCGCTGAATATTCAAAATTTATGTTTGAAAGGCTTTGAAAACTGCACCATTTTGCACCATATAACACAGTATTTTTCGGGGGAGGACCCCAGGATCCCCCTCCCCCTTTCTAAGTTTGCGGTAAGTGAACTCCGGCAAAAGGGGCCTCTTCTCTGGATAATGCCAGGGACCTCGCAGATGTTTAATACGGGTTTGATCACTTTAAATGGGCACCTTGATTTTAAGACACACACAACACACACAGATTATGGAATCGTGCCCCTGGATGTTTCAACCTTTCTGGTTCTACAGAATGTTTCAAATTCCGTGTTGCCATTGAATATACATTAAATGAAAGCATCTTTCGTGTGCAAACATGGGTATGATAACATTAAGTGTCCGTGTTACTAAGCATGCTGAATTTTTCTTCATTTCTTCCTTCCACAAAATTCGACCAGATATATCTGCAAATTAGAATTTAATGGTTTGAAGACATACGCCATTGCTCATTAGCAATGGCGTATGTCCACAAACCAATAAATTCGAATTGTAAACTCAATTGCAACGAATATTTAAAAATCTCATATCTACAAATATTTCCGTAGGGACTTAGCTAATTACATTTTCTTTCATTATTCACGTTGGATTCGAAGTATTGAAGTGTAATCATGAAACCATTAATCTAATTCAAAATTAAATATAATAATTACCACTCAACATGCAATTAGTACTAAAAAAAAAACTCCCAAAACCAATTTAGTTCATAAATACGCACATAATCGTAAAATGTAATGTTTATATTAAAATCATTGCCAATAATTCATCACATCTTCAATTTATTAAATGAAAATCGTAAATTTTAACAAAAGAGATGACACAGCCTCTTAAGTTCCGTTGCTAGAGCACAGATACGTTAAAAGATTCGGTAAGCGCGATGAGAGATAATTTGAGAGAGAGAGAGAGAGAGAGAGTGTGGAGCACTGCCTAATTAAAGGGGTGGGGGAAGACGGAAGACCACGAGAAAACCAGCAGACCAATGACACAATCCCCAATAGCAAACATCCAGGTCGACTTCCGCCGGGAATTGAACCTGAATCGCCTTGGTGGTAGACGGACGTCCTAGCGCTGCTCCAACAGTGGCATATTATGGTACGCAACCTGTCATACATAACGTCATACGCACTTTGGGGTATGTAATGTCGTACGAGAACGATGCCGGTAATTGGTAGTGACCCGAAAAACTTGCGCTTTCTTTTGAACACAAGCTAATTTCCAAACAACTCTAATTTCGTGTCATATTCACAATTCGTTCTTGTCTGTTTTTATACCTCCTAGAAAACATAAAACCAAGAATAAAGAAGCACCTACATGCAACCCCACTCGTGCGGACCTGCTAAACCAGCGATCAGCCAATGAACAGCTGTTGTCCTCTTCAATTAACCGAAATTCTTGTAAGCTAGTATACAGGTCACAGAACACTAATTGGTTTACACGTTGGTAGTGGTTTTCTTTAGTGCTGCTTATTGGGATAACTGTTGCTTACAAATTCTCCCACACACCCTTACGTGTTTATTTATCGGTTATTCCTTGCCTACTTTTTGTTTAAAGACCGAAAATTTCAAAAGCATCACAATAGAGACTTAACTATTGATTTTTACCGTTCATTACATTGTAAGAATATAATTATTATGTATTTTCTTAGGTGTAATGACTAATGAGCAAAAATGATCAATTTTGTTAAATGTTATAAAAATACATGATTATGAGTTCCTAGTTCACTTCTTATACACCTACGAAAAAGTAAGATCAATAGCTAGTTTCCATTGTGGTACTTTGGGAATTTTCGCTCGTGAAACAAAAACAGGCAAGAAAAACCAATAAATCAACGCACAGGAGTTACATGTTAATACAAATTACCTAATGTTACATACCCTACATGTTTTTCTTTACTCGCACAATTCCTTATATTCCAATTATCATTATTAAATATTTATGTCTTGAATACTGCCATAGGCTGTCTCTCCTCCCCACTCGTCCGGGAGCTAGGGGGGGGGGGGGAGACTGACTCTTATGGCCATGCTAGCTAGTTTTTTTTTCACACTGGAGCAAAAACATGAAAACTTTTTTAGCGGAATGCTTTGAAAAAATTTAAGATTAAGAGAAGTCGTGCGATGCACGATTCTATGTATGGGTTTTGCAAAATAGTGCACAGTTCTTTCACAAAAAAAAAAAAACATTTTGCTTGATTTTGGTGTATTTTCATAACAACATTGGCTATAGTTTGTGACAAAACAGTGTAGGAAATCTTCGGTATGAAAAAGTACGTTGCTGAAAAAAAGAATATTTTCGAAAGCATTGTAAAGCTACCGGACGTGACATTAGTGCCGGGTTTACAGTCTAATGACAGTCCGACAACACATCCCCCACACGTACGAAAACATTTATTAATAACCTATCAAGTCAGGGTCACCTTCCTTCACTTTTCTCCTTTAACAATTCATCTCAATTTCATTTGAGAATTCCCGAAGCACACGTTAATATTAAAGTTAATACTTCTCAAGAATACGTCAAAATTTGCAGATAGGCCGTGCTACAATCGCCGTAAGAAATAACCGTAAAAATGCAACACACACTTTTGAGCGGTGCATGCTACAACACACCGTACCGCTGCCGAGACGCCGTAAGAGAGATAGAAACCCGTCAATTTCTTTCGTTCCGTGTGTTTACGGTATTTACTACACGGCTACTTTACGGTCAATTTAGCACAGGCTTAACGCCGTATATTATTAGCGAAAGGTAGTCAACGTGTTTAATGTTATTTCGCTACTCCTTCAACACCTTGATCATATAATACACTAGTAATTTTTTAAAACATCCATCAAAAATGTATTTCAATTTTCTCTTGTTATGTATGAAGTTCTTGAATAGCTTACAAGTAACCTAGAAAGTACTGCGAAATACGGTCAGTGCTTGTCAGCCAGAAAAACGAGTTTTCTAGATTCTAGGAACAGTATTCATTCCCATCTCTCTCTCTCTCTCTCTCTCTCTCCCCTCCCCCTGAACGAGATGAAAGCTTTGTTCGCGTGGTCTGTTACCTTCTTCTTCTACATCCAAAGGTACAGAAGGTGTAGCTAGAGTGTGGCGATATTTCTTACTAGTGTAAATGTTGCCAACAGAACGCTTTAGGGGCTACTCGAGTTACAGTGTTCTATAAATTCCTAATAGCTTGGGTGTATTCAAAATGGTTGCTTTTTTTCATCGGGAACGACGTTATTAAAATGAATTTAAAACGTAGTACTTATTGAAAACATCAACGTGTTGTTACACATAACCTCTCTCTAAATGTTACAGAAACACCATTTTTAGTTGTTTTTTTTTTTTCTTTTTTTTTTTTTACGTTTATTATAAGCGAGTGAGGCAAATATAATGTTAAAATACTCTATTGCGCATTTTTGAGACTGAAATTTGAACTCCCATCCACAGACGTATATTTTGCACCTTCGACACGTTCAGGGGCGTCATTTCAGGTTTTTCTAGGGGAGGGGGGGGGGCAAGATTTTGTTTTCCGGCGACAGTGATCTTGTTGCATATTTTTAATTAATTAAGCATATATAAATTAGATACTTTAATTATAAAACTTCAGTTTTATGTGCTTAAGTTAGCATTATTTAAATTAAAAAATACAAAAAAATATTTATACACATAAAATTCTAAATCCAGGGAGGGGGCATTTGCCCCCTCCCCCCCCCTGTGGCCCCAAATGACGCACCTGGATACGTTACCCAGCTAAAGCTGATATATAGAAAATAGAAATGTATCAGGACGGAACATCAGTTATAAGCGGTACGGTATAAAGTGAGCATTCAAAAAAGCCCTGCTAGATTTCTATTTTCAGTTTGCGTGTGTAAGATAAATTGTGCAGTCGGCTTAAACCAATATCGTTTGATAAATAAAAGTTTATTATCTATATAAACTACAAATATGTCGATATCAGTTGACTTTATTTGAAAACTGTTGTATTAAAATAGGAAAATACATGGAACTACATTAGGCAATTCGCTGCCAAACATGCAAGATGTAAGGTAACTAGCCTATTGTTAGTGTTAAATTAAATGCAGCAACAGCTAGTGATATTTTTCAAAGGTAAAATATATAGTGGGTACTTCATCCCGAACGACCTGTAGTGTTTCTCCCCTCCCGTGGCTTGACGACGAAGGCCGTGTCAGTTGTAGAAGGCTTAATTGTGGATCACTCACCGCCGCCGGCTGTTAACCTCCGACCCACGTGTCTGGAACAGTCGATCACGCCGTCCTATGGTCGACCATCTCGGGGAGGGGAAGTGACAGCTAGACAAGAGTTCACGTCTCACCTTCCTCGGCGCACGCCGGCAACAAACTGCGGTGGTTCGGCAGCGCGCACCGAGACCATTGCTGAGGGCTTGCCGCTAGGGGAGGGGAACAGCGGTGACCCCCTCCTCTCCTGACCGCAGTACAACGATGAATGGACAAATTCCGCGCAAGTGCACGCTCTGACGCGCACCTCCGGCTTCGTCGCCCCATTTCCCATTTCTTGCAAACTACAGGGAGCATATAAGACATCTCGACGTCAAATTACGAGAACCTCACTTTCTCCTATGACGTTCAAGATTGGTAGCAAAAACCTCTACAAAGAATCCAACTTCAGAACACGAAAAGATTTTTACTCATTGGTAGGTCTGTGTTGTTTACATCATATGAGTATTGTTATTACACGTAACTTTTAATAGCACTTAATATAATTATCTAATATTTAATTATATGCGTTAGACTACTACAGGCGTAACTTCAGTGCGTTGTAGGCCTAAGTTGGAAAAAGTATTTATTTTTCGATGCATAAATTGCCACTCTCTAGGTCCACAACTTCGGCAATCTTCGGTAACGATTCGTTTGTCCTATCAGAGTATGAGGGCCTGGCAACCTAGTGGAACTGGTTTCTTTCCGTTCTTTCGCCGTGATCCTTAAGTTAACAATAATATGTCTTGCACCTCCTTTCCCCACATTTTCCCACATTTTCCCGCATTTGCACCACTTCAGAATGACATTGGTTTATTTATGTAGTAGGAAAAAATTAACCAATTATACCCAAAAGTGTCAAATTTCACTGTAAGAGATTTTTCATGAGTAATTCGCTCCCTCACTCACAGAAAAGTCGGCACGTCCCTATCAAAGAGTACATCTCCGGACATTCAGTTTGACACGAGAGTCCGTGTTCGTTATCACCGAGCAACTGGTTACCGAAATTTTTTTCTCGATTTCCTTTAAAACGTTTTTCAATCTGTTGGCTTGTTCTTTCAAGACAGTAAATACTATGGGATTAACTAATTATGCAATTAACAATATTTCGTTAATTGAAGTCAAAACCATACAATTATCTTGAAAAAAAAAAGCTATCACTGCAAAAACCATTTAAACAAAACTTCCAAACAGTTTTGTGATATCTGCTTTCGTATACGCTTAAAAAAATTATCATCGCAAAAATAGCAGATACAAGAAAGCACGGAATTAATGCTCGGTATCAGTCGTCATATTGAATTATTTTATTTTTCGCTGCTATAATATCAATTCTATTTATCTTGCGCTACAATAAAAGCATCGTACTTGAACTTTTAACATATATTTAAGCCGCAATCAGTCGAGAAAATTAAGAATATAAAAAAAATTTCTGGACTGATTGCGGCCTAAATATACGTTAAAAATTTAACTGCGGTGCTTCTATTGTAACGAAAAGTAAATAGAATTGATATCATAGTAGCAAATTTCGCATTTTTCTTCTCAGGATTCCATAAGAACAAAAAATAAAATAATTCAATATGACGACTGACACCGAGTCTTAAGGGCGCCGCCTACCCGCGCGTAAGAGGCTCCGAAGTGACGGAGCAGTAAGGTCGACCTTGAAGCGCGCATCAAATGCCGCGTCGCCTCAACGAGCCAAGCGCTGAACTAGCGTACAAGCTTCCCGCTGAACGGTTTTTACTATGGAACATTAAGCGGTGACCATATGATTTTATTGGTGGAAAGTCTGCAACTAAGTTCAGTGCAGGTCACAATCTGAGTTTCAAGTACATCCGGTTAGTATATTTTGAAGTACGGCAGTCTGAAAATGCCGTTTTTAGCCATGTTGGAGGACATAGAAACAGTATTTTTAATGCAATGAGGTTCCGACCTTGTCTGAAGTTTGTTTTCTTTTCGTACGTTGGCACAATGGGCACACGTGGAATATTTTCGTAGTAAAAACCTGTTTACAAACACGCTGCAACGCATTTCAGGCGTGGGGTAGGCGGCCGCCTTAAGGTAAATTCTTCTACAGGTTAGGCAGCTCAAGGGACAATTTCCGCCGCTAGTGGCGTTGATCAGCAAGGGGTCAACTTTATGCGGGCTTCGTTGTTCTTCTACAATGTTCGGTTTTGCGCACGAAGTTATCTCCATAAGTGTCACTATGAAATAGACCCGATACCAGCGCTACTAGTGGTGGAAATATTCTCTTGCCATACTCGCACAGAAGAAATTCGATTATCTTCCTATGACCTTGTAATAGAACTAACCTTACCCGGGTGAAATGAGTCTAAGAGATAGTAACTTGCATCAAGTAAATTTTGGAACGAACTTACATTGACAGCCGAGTAATTAAGCAGATAAACAGTAACAAACCACAATCCGCAGGAAACGTTCACTTGCCTAATTGAAATGCAACGTTCCGTGATAAGATAGACTCTCTCTCTCTCTCTCTCTCTCTCTCTCTCTCTCTCTCACACACACACACACACACTCTTTCTCCCTGAGATGACTGAAGATGTAATCTATAGTTTTCTGTCTCTTTATGACATTAACAAATCAACCTAAGTAACAATCAAACGTGTTTAATATTGTATCGTATTCAAGAGCTAACATCTGAGGTCCCATTAAATAATAGTTTTATTTTTGACAAAATGGTATTCGAAAGTGCTGACTTTATCACCAACCACCTATACTATACTAAATTACCTACTAATTGCTAATTCACTTATATATTGTTTGTTATATCAGTCCTGTCGTACTAAGTGTCTAATGTCTTGTTCATGTTTTTGTCTGTCTTGTTCATATTAGCCTTGTCCTTGTGGTAAATGTCCCGGTTGTAGCTTTAAGGCCTTTGCTGTTGCTACAATCGTACAATTTGTAACATAAATAAATAAAAATATAACGTTCCCATTCGCCAGTGAATTTGTAACAGTTGTTAACCAATACTTGAGACATAGGAGTCATTACGGGCCCGAGTTTGTCTGCTTTCGAGAGAATTATTTTTTAAAACCCATACTAGAGCCGATATCGTAAAATTATTTTATAACTTGGTTGTGAATTGATTTTACTATTTAATGCAATTTTCCGAGACGAACTGTTATAAGATTTTAGTTAATTTATCAATGGAAAGGAAACTTCGTTAATTAACAAATGATTCACCATTACGGTGTCTTCTGTCTCGACATAATCATAGTACGTAGTTAAATCTAGTCTGCTCCCATTTATTATAGTCAAACATGAAGAAATTTGGGCCCAGACCCTAGTCAAAATTTGCTTGTTACGCTACCACGCAAATAATGAAAACCAACTGACCATCTTAAACAATATAATTCACTGTGAACTTGCATCCTATGAGCTATACAATAAAATATTTTAAAACCCACTCTATTGTTTACAGATACTTTTCGGCTTATGTATTAAATTAATTGTGGTTTCTTGTATTTATGTAATTTTTATGTTTACAGCGCTATTTTGAACTTAAATTGATTTTAAATTGTAAATACTACCTCAAATAATATTTTAATAACCTAAATTGTGTATTTTCAATATTTAAATATTTAATTTATTTTATTGAGGATACCCTAATTAACATAATGTATCAGTAATTTCAGCAGTTTATGCACCATTTAGCATTTATTTTACTCCTATTTCCATGGTCAGAAGTTTAAAACCTCCTAGGCAACAAAGCCTGAAACCAGACCCTTTTAAACATTTGTGTTGTTGAAATGTTTCTCTTCTCTGTCTCATCTTCATATCAGCAAGATGTCACGGCAGATAGGTCTGCAAGAACTTATCTTTATCTGCCGCCATCGTAATTTAGGAAGCTCCAGGGAGAGAGCTTAGAGTAGGAAATCGACCTACAAAAGTTTGGCCACTTAAGAAGAAGCAAAAATGTTTGATTAGCTTTTTGAATTAATAGCTTTGTGGTGAGCGTCAAGTCAGCGACTGCGATACACTAAGATCGACGCATTTATCTTTATTTATTTGACTCTATTATATTATGACTATCCACCATTTGGAATTTTATATGTTGAAACTGTGTCGGCAAAATTTTGATTTAACATTTATCAAGGGAATGGTCCGCCTAAATTACGTATAGCATTAATTTGGTGTGTTAAAGAATTTTGAAACATTGGTAATTCAGAACAATACTCCCAAGGTCAGAGGTATGAGTTTGAGGTCTCATGTTTTCTACGACTGTTGAGCCGAGGTTTTCTAAATGGCATTGTTTTGAACCCTGAGATTTTCACTAAATTAAACCATCCTGCTTTCTCCTACATCACATCGCGAATAAGAGAACCGCCCACAGAATATGTCAGCAAGTTATGTTTCTGGGCAATGAAAGGGTATCCTCTAGATTTAGTTGTGTAGGGAATGGCATCAGTAACTTGCATGTGTATATAAAAATTTATATTTTCCACGCTTTATTTTAACATTATTATTTTAAGTAATAGGTACTACTTGCCTGTACAACGTAGTTTGTATCAACATACACTAACTACAGTTCTCATATTTATTATTTATTTAATAATATCCATCCATCGGACACAAATAAAATAAATAAGCAGTAAGGAATAACTACACCACAGCGTATTATTTTAATTTTTTAAAATCGCAAATGTACAAAAAATTGTTTCAAATTCGGGATTTTTTAAAAATATAAGATAGTTAACGAAATGTTTTCTAATGTTTTGTTACGTAGCCCATGGAATGTTATTTTACTCTGAATTATTTACGCAGATTTTGATTTTGACACACCGTTATAAGAAAACTATGAGAGCTAAAATTGTTTTGTTCGAGGAATCTGCACTCGCAAGTATCGTCTACAAAACATACCTACACTATTTCATATAAATATAAAATTAAGATTTTATCGCATTTGAACGCCCTTAAAGCGTGTGTCTGGTATCAGTAATGACGTAGGAACGCCAAATAAATAATTAACTTTAGAGACGTGGTACGAAAGATCGTAAATACTTGTTGTTCGTAAATCACACGTTGCAGTAATTCGCTTACTGTTTTCACATAACTGTATCTACTTCGAGTTGTAAGTGCATTGTGTTTATTGACGTAAAACATTAATGTTACTACGATTAAAATCGAAAGTATTTAAGAGGTAGTGTGAATCTGCTTAGCAAGTGATAGTTTGGCCCTATTTTGTAGGTGTTCTCATTCAGTGGTCAGTGTCGAAGTGGGCCTATGTAGGCTGCGGTTTCAGACGTAGGCTACCAATTAGTAGGTCTACACATACCAGTTACGTGGGGTCTCACTGGACGGAAAATGGCTTGTCGCTTATGTTGAGTTTACCTGACATGAAGTACCACTCTTTTTTTGTCGGAGGTGCAAGTTTTTTAATAGATCGGCACCAGGATTTTCAAACAGCTATCCAACATTCCAACGATGAATTTCGCCAAATACATCTGATTCTGAGTAACTGCTCCTGATATACTAGTTTTCGTTGTGATTTTGAACATTAGGGTGTTTGTATGCCGTGCGCATGCGTTAAATGTTTTGTAAATATAGTGTAAATAACTTAATGTATTCGGAGCAGCTCAAATAAAATATTAGTTTTTAGTTTTAAAAAGTGTGTGATATACCGGCAGCAACAAAGTCTACATTTTCAGTTTTCTGCACTACGTTGGGAGTAGCAGCGTAGTGAGTATGAAGCACACTTCACGTATAATTACAACGGTATTCGCAGGTTCCGCGGTGGTCGTGTGGTCAGTCTACTCGCCTCCCACCAAGACGATTCGGGTCGGGCCCGGATTTTCGCATTTGTAAATCGTGGACGATGTCACTGCCGGCGGGTTTTCTCGGGGATGTCACGTTTCCTCCCGCCCGTCTCATTCCGGTGCTTCTCCATCGTACGACCTTATTTCATGTCATACTTCGAGGTACAGTACATACGAGTAGATTGCCTTCCATTCATAAATCTGCATTCGGAGTGCAATGCCCTAGCCCTTGGGTGTACGCCTCATTCGATAGTTTAGTTTAACGATATTCGTTGGCTAAAACATGTTATTATTTTTCCGTTCATTCGAGGTAATATTACATTATACGTCACAGAATGTACCCTTTAAGTTTACTTACATGAAGCTGCAAATTTCCTCTGCTTATACGTGAGAGTTAATTCAACTTGAGTTGTTTTGTTTTTAATTGTTATTTGAAATATGGTGCCTGTGAAACTGAACGTGTGACATATTATATTTTTTGAGAATCGTCAACTTCCTGCGTATAAAGTGGCGTTGTACCAAAGTCTGCCTGCGGTACGTGTGATGATAGTGAGAGATTTTTATTGTTCTCTTAATGCTTCGGTCTGACTGAGTAATTGGCAACTTCCGAGAAGTCTGTCGCGTGATCCTGGATGGCTCCTACAAACTCAGCTGGCTGAAGAAAACAAAGTTTGTTCTGTTTCTGTCCCTCTCTCACTCGTCTCAGTGATGCGCAGCTATTGAGTGGACACTTAGGCATGTGCCACGCCCAGCGGGGAGAAAAAGCCTTCAAAAACGTAATAGATGGAGACCGGTAAAATTCGCGGGTTCACTGCCCTGTAGGCTAGCCTGCAAGAATATTTGTGAACTGAAGCAGAAAGCAGATGCTCATTAGCTGCTTGTTGTTAAAGTGATGTATGTGTGTATTAGTTACATTGCCATTATTGGATCAGATATTTCCAGGAGTTTCAAATACGTCAAAGGCCAATTTTGAAGGTGTTACAAACTTACAGTTGTTGGAATTATAGCTTGTGCCCTGAAGAAAACGCAAGTTTTTCAGGTCTCTAGTAATAGAATTATCTGTATTAGTATTTTATTAGATGTTTTCTTCTTTCATAAATATAATTTTCTTGAAAATTAACGAAAGGCTCTGATTACAATAAACCAAGATATATCTGAGTACTGTACGCTTACTCCTGACAGGCACCTATGTGTGTTCACCAAGTGAGCGAAAACCGCGACATTACACTAGCATCTAAAATATAAATTAATGAAATTATATGTGGCAAACTTAATTACAGTTTATAAACATATTAAATTTTGTTAGTAATTTACATTTAACTGAATATTTTCTTATTGATATGGACAATTTTTTAACGTTAAGATCTTTTACGTAATGTAATAAAAATTCTTCTTCCGTCTGCAAGTTCTCAGTAAGTTTGTATTCATTTCATGAATGGGTATGAATCTTTCCTAAAACGCGAACAGAAGAATTATTCTGCACAGCAATTTCTTGCGCAACATATACGTGTATGTATATATCGACTGCACAAAGAACGCCAAAATTTGACGTGATTAAGGCCATAGTTCACCGACGTCAACACGACTGTTGGTAAAGCCTTTCCTGTACAATTATCTTCGATCCTACTATGCATATATTTTCGTAGTTAGGTTCCTGCTAACGTTTTATTAATTACGCATGAATGTTGATAGGGCCCTTTTGTGGAATTTAGGATTGACTTTTTTAGATGGTGAAACAAATGTTTCTATTTTTCTAACTATGCCCTTATGACACCATTCTTGTTTCCTTCTTATTTTTTCTTATCGCCCGCCTTGCTATTAGTTACTTATTTCATTCTTTGCAGTATACGTTTCTCCATCTACATATCATGGGACG
The DNA here is from genome assembly GCA_003012365.1 of Medauroidea extradentata. Lineage (NCBI taxonomy): Eukaryota > Metazoa > Arthropoda > Insecta > Phasmatodea > Phasmatidae > Medauroidea > Medauroidea extradentata. The sequence goes on from PNEQ01059378.1 coordinate 29,706, forward strand.
CACACAAAAAAGTTTTTTGGACTTGTCCCAAGCCTCAAGAGTAAATCCCATAAAAGCTTAAAATTATGTTTCATTGGCTTTATTACTAGGTTACGTTATATCTTACATTGGACTACAGTAACCACGACTTTCCAATATACTAGTGAAAAATGTTAGGTTGTCCCGAATTTTTGGAATATTGCAAAGTAAACCGATCCCCCCCCCCTCTCCAATAAAGCGGGAGTCCGCGGGACCTCCCCCGGGAAAATTAGTTCTTTAAGGAGCAAAAATGTATTATTTTAGCAGTTCCTGTAAGGTCATGACCCCATTTCACAATCCTCTCTATTAATGAACATCAATATGGATTCAGAAAATCCAACTTAACAGAAGACACATTAAACACATTAAATAATTAGTTAAGACAAGTGAATTTAAATACATAATAGGAATCAGTCCAGACGTTAAAATGGCTTTCCCATCCCTTCCAGAAAATACTATCAAAATAATATAACTAATTTAAGCTTACCAGCTAACTTAAAATCAGTACTAAATAACTATTTGGATAATATAATAGACATACAAAACACAGGTAATAGCACAATCGAACACAAAGTTGAAAGAGGTTGTACCCAGGGTTTACGACCAACATTTTGCCCTTATGGAAAAAGCTAATACCTGAATTTGGCCACATCTGGGACTGTTCTGTACCAGACATAAATTAGTGTATGTTTGCCTATCCCTGATACAATATCTGGCCAGTTTCAGATCTAGCCAGATCTTGCCCAGATACATTTTTTTTCATATGGACGGAACATCTGATTCAATCAATTTCTAAATTTAGCTAAACCAAATAATATACACAAATTAGCTAACATCAGATGATTGTCTTATAATAATTGAAAAAAAAATAGTCGAAATGAAATTGAAATATTGGGAACGAATATAGTGAATCAAACGGCAGAATGGTTTAAGAAAATAGACTTAGAAATCTCAACAGGTAAAATTAAATTAATAGTTTCAGAAAGTACACTAAGTGAAAATAGACATCTGATTAAGGCCATTATCTCTTATTTCTACTTTTTTAGCGATGTTAAATTTTTGCGTCTAAACGAGAGCAGATATCAAAAATCTGTCTGGCAATTTTGTTTAAAATCGTTTTCTCCACTTTGGCTGATTTTGTCATGGCAGTAAATTGTATGGTTGCAGCTAATTATGCAATTAATAACATTCTGGTTAATTGACTTTTTAGTCACACCAGTATAATTTCTTGTTTTGAAAAAAAAATATATGTCACGGCAAAAACCATTTTAAACAAAACTGCCAAACATATTTTTGATAACTGCTCTCGTCTAAGCTTAAAAAATTACTGTCGCATAACCAGTAGAAACAAGAGAGCATGGCCTTGAACATAATTCTCAAACTATCCAGGCCGTAATAAAACATAAATATTTAGGAATACATTTGGGCACAAGACTATCATGTTTACCACATATAAAATACATAACTAAAAATAAAAAAATAGCCTTTGCTAACGCTGATTGGACATCATTATACAAAACGCTATTTTTACCTGTAATATTATATGCAGCTAGTATTTGGCAAAATAAAATACAAAATAAATTTTTCGAAAAAAAAAACAGTTTATTGCAGCACAAAGAGAAGTGTTACTAATATGTGCTAAATCATATTCCACCACACCATATGATATTGCAATAACTAAAGCTAAGCAACTAGCAATTAAACCTGTAGCTTAAAACTGGACAAATCTATATAAATTAAAAAAAACAAGGCAAATTAATAATTTAAGATACTGAAATCACGTTAATACAGAGAAATCGCGATTATATATTAACATAAAAAATAAATATACATTTAAAAAACATACAACTACTAGAATGGCAAAACATCTACACACAAAACAGCACTGGGATATTTTTTAAATAATTTATTATAGACCTAAAAGATTGGTATAATTATACAGACAGAAAACAGATAACATCTTACTAGAGTATACTTCGGAACACATAAACTAAGGCATATCTACATAGAATTAAAAAAAAGTGATACAAACACATACTTTTGCGATAACAACACAATACAAATAATATGTCATTTATTTCATACACGCATACTATTTTCACAGGAAAGACCAATTCTCAGGCAACAACAATGAGCAAATAATGAAACATTGCCACTAGACGATGAAAATATTAACAAGAAACCATAATAAAGTATTATATTACATTTTAACTGTATTACAGTATTTACACCACTAAAAATATAAAATCAATATATGAAATTAATAGAACACTCCAATCCAACTGGTCGGACGAATGGACAAGCCAGAATAACCGCGATAGTTCGGAGATCGTCGCAGAGTGTCTGGCCAACTGCTGGAGCTGTGGAACAAAGTATGAGTAGGTGAAAGGAGCTGGCTCGCCGTTCCGATCAAGGCATGCTCTGTGAAGCAACAAGAAGAGATTTCATACGGGGTTTCAAATAAAATTAATTATGTTAAATTAGTAAAATTCATGTTCACTATTAAAATTGATTAAACTAATATAACTTTTATAAGTTAAAATGGGCTTCCAGGCTAACCACCACCCTCACGATCTGGAACTCCCCACAGATTCTCAAGCCCAAAATGCATGCCTCCCCACTAATTTATCTCGGTAAAATATTTTGCAACAAATTATATATTTACGATAAAATCTATCCAAACTACAGCTCTCACCTCAAAACTCTAAATTAATTCAATCGGCGCTGGGTAATATACCCAGCGTCCCGGCAATTAACACACAACGCACTAAACATGCAACACAATTTAAATAACACGCTCGACTCAACAACAGTTACACGTGCACGATACAAACACAAACACATGACAACACTCTTGCAATTCTGGTAAGGGTTAGGCGAGTCGAGTGATCAGGGTGGGACCATTTTTTTAACAAAAAATTAAATAAAATCTTAAGGTAACTTTTATACCCCAAACGCTACATAAACACAAAAACTAAACAATAAATTTAAATTTTACTCAATCAACAACAAAGCACTTCTTATGACTGTGGTTTCAGTAATTAAAATAAAAGCCAAGGCGACTTAATCAAAAGATTCAATTTCACACCAAATTATACTTAACTTAGACATCGGCTGACGAGTGGGAACAGCACTAAACTCTTGTTTTTTACCCTATCTAGTGTAAGTTCAAACTATTCTGAGCTGTGTGTTGGGGGAGGGGGGAGAGGGTTGTGTCTCAGGCCCGTTGCCCCTCCCCTTCCCGCAGCGTACGGCCCTGGGAACAATGTAAGGCCGTATGCATGTGGTTAAAGAGAAACTTACTAATGAGGAACTGGTTTTCTATCCCTGTTACAATTGACAAGAGTTTACTTTCCTTTGCCGGACCAGTGCCGTTGGTCGGCGGGTTTTCTCGGGGATCTCCCGTTTCACCCGCCATTTCATGCCGGCGTTGCTCCATTCTCACCTCATGTCGCCCCTCACCACAATATCTCTCTCTCTATCTCTCTCTCTCTCTTTAATTTCCTTATTACTCGTGGATGATGGATGTGAACAATAACCATGAATAAGAGGAATAATTTTCAGCCTTCAAATGGTTTAGCCGTCTTCAACAACACACTAAATATCTTCTACAACAGTAATGGAAGTTTTGTGTCCGTAACAGTTCTTCAGTACGTAAAGATGCAAATGGTGAATGAATGCATTTGGCTGTTTAAATTAAACACATTTAGAGATGGTGAAAAAAAAAAAAAAAAAATTGGCAAGAATGTTTTCTGCCGGCGTATTCTGCAAATTCATTGTAGCGTCGTGCGTCATGTATTATTGGCCGACGACTGCGTACCACGGTGTAGCCGCACCAGAGTTATCATTGGCCCAGTCAAATAGGGACTCGCCAGTAACGAAATAAAAGCGTCAGGAATGAATACATTACATTGAAGCCCAGCAAACAGTCAACTTTTCCCGCGATAAATCACCTTCTATAAACATATTTTAAAATTCCCAGTTTCTTTTTACACCTGATTTTTAACATCCTGCGGTGTAATTGAAATGTGTTCGAGCCAAGAGAATTTCGTTTGATATACCTATGTTGTTGTTGTTGTTGATGATGATGATTATGATGATGATGTTGATGATGGATTCTATGCCAAAAGGCAGGTTTAGAACCACGGAGGGCGCCGGGTGATGGAAACCACGACGTCCTGTGAGGCCGACTAGGCAAGGATAAGTCTGCTGTGGTTCACCATTGCCTTCCGCAGTATTGTGATGAGTGGATAACACAAC